>JZLH01S0236806.1:31387-52113 GCA_001188425.1 Eucidaris tribuloides | reverse complement strand
GAAAGGGCACTGACATGGTTAGGAGAAAAAAAAATGCCTCAATAACCAAATGAGTTCCAACATTACCAATATATGCACTGGCTAGAGTGTATATTCAGGCTGGAAGGATTTGTCTTCATGAGAAACAAGCATTAATTTACAGTATTGAATTAATAGAAATTGATCCCACAGAAAGCCACACAACAAATTTCACTGTCACAGCATTTTCCGATAATAATTGTAAAACAAAGAGGAATGTATTTAACTCTGAAAATTTCATAGCAGAAACTTAAAACAGTATACATCATTGTGGGAGCATTGTGACCTAAATTGAGGATTACAGTGTACTTCCATTCTTAGCATATGCCCATGGCACAAAAACTGCCCAAGAACTGATGCATCTTCCCTGGTATGAGTTTCTAAGGTGTGGTATATTTTCCATATTGCCAACAGGTGTGATGGGTGTGAGACCATGCTGAACAACGTTGAAGAACAGATCCACAGGGCCAATAAATACAAAGAGAATTGCTACAAGATCAAAACTCAAGTGGAAACAGAGGTAAGTCTTCGTTTTTACCTGGAGTGTACACATAATCATCAGTTAGATTACTGTCAGTTTCACAATGAAACTTGCAAATACAAAGTACATGCTTGATAGCTACATGCTATGGAAAGGGTGGGGATGGGGTGGGAGGTGTATAAAAATAATAGTATTTTCTTCTGTATACCAGTGTATGTACACAATGTTAATTTCTAAGTATGTAAAAGTGATGCCCTGCCATTAAACAAATCTTTTTAAAGTGTTCTAAAAACCACGATACATGTACAAAGAAAAATCTTGTTATGAAGTGTTAAATTGGTAATATCGACGTCTATGGCACTGCAGATTTACAATTTTTGGTACTTTTTTTCTCCAGGTTGCCAACATCAAGAAGGCCATCAAAGCATCGTCAGCCACACAGGAAGGTGATGATGCTGACATGGGGGTGGACACCAGGGAAATGGAAGCCCAGGCCATTAAACCCACCAAGAAAACGTCCAAAATTAAAGGGTCAGTATGACATTTGTTTCAAAAATATATACTGGCATTGAAAGGGATACAACATATATTGCCTGAACTCGAATCACATTGACTTCTTCTTTGACTAGGGTAATATGGTGTATCTTCGGAAAGTAAGAGCTGGTCAATATATTTGATATTATCCACATCAGACATCTAGAGCAAACAACACAATATTATTAGCTTCACCTGTTGCCTTTGAGATTCTGAAAAAACCCCCCACATAATTAACAGGGGCACATTCAGTTCCCATAGCCTCGGATTAACATGTCCTGATCATGGAACATAACACAAAAATTGCAGTTGTAATTGAACCTTGGTCAAGTTCACAAGTTCACTTTTGGCGATAAGGCTCTGGTCCTTGTCTCCAGCTAAATATTCCCCACAATTGCTGAGGTTTTTTGGACCACTAGTGCTGAAAGCATTGTTATTTTGTTGTAAAATTGTGTTGTTTCTTCATTGTCTGAAATGTCAATCTTGAGTTGCTCTGAAGACTGCCATGTTTGTTTATACTTCAAAGGTGGAAATGCAAGATAAATTTTTCAGTGAGCACTGCAACCAAATTTAATGTGCAAACTAATGGGCATTTAAGAAAAGTATGAAGGACTAATGTTACAGTATGTATGTACGGTCCCACACACAAACATAGGAATATGATTAAATGTGACCGCCCAGCTCCAAACCAACAAAAAGTCACAGGTTATGATTCTCTGTAATAGACCAAAATGTGTCATTTGGGTTGACCAACTCAAATTTTCAAAGTTTGTTTGATCTGAAAGAGTAATCTTTTCTCCTTCTACCGTCAAAATTTGGTGGCTTAAAACAAAACTGAAACCGAGATATGGCAGTTTTTCTGGCACATATTTTTTCGGACATGTGCATTCGCATGGCGCACCTGAGTGAAAGTAATCTTAAAATCCTCTTTTCTCCCTTTTCTGTGAAACTGCACCTTCTAACTCTCTCGTGTTTCAATCACTTTTTGAATAGGTTAGGATCGTCCGATTTTAACAAGTTATATATCAATTTAGAGCTAAGAGCTTACTGTTTAAAACTATGAAGAAAAGTGAAAATTAATTTTGGCCTACTTTTTGTGGGTTTTGAGCTGGGCGGTCACAAATATTCAATTCTTCTTCTGTCTTTTCCCCCTAAATATTCATCAATACTGCTTCCATTTCATATTTGGAGAATTTGATCATAAATGTATGGTGAATTAATCTTTCACTTAGGAACAGTAGCATATGATGGTCTTGACCTCAGAAAGGGACAAACTCTTTGAGGAGAGAGGTTTCCTAAAGTTACATGGGATGAGAACCAAGGTCTTCAAGTTTTTTTGTGTGATGTTAGATGATATCTCCAGGAGAAATTTCATGAAGATTATGAGTGCTTGCAAATGAGTGCTGGTACTTTTCAGTTTGTAAATTTGATATGGTACAAAAACTCCTTGGGACCAGGAAAATTACTTTATTAGTTCAAAATTTGTTATTCAAGGTTGAAAAAAAAACCCCCAATAAAGTACAAAGAAAATTTCAACTTTTAGCAGAAAGATTTGTTTCTAATAATAAGATTTTGTTACAAAGGGTTCTTTGTATAGAGATTCTACTGTATTTCCTACTTCGGAATACACATGACCGATATAGTCACATGTTTACTGTATAATGAAGAGAAATGAACATATCTTCAAGATAGTGTCATTTTTAAGAGATAGAACATCATTACACTCAAAATTTTGGGTTCTGTCATAAAACTCATATTTTGTGTTTTATATTTTAAACAGATTACGAGGAAGTGGAAAGTTCTGGACCAAGTCCAACTGAGAGTGGCTGCCATGTGCATCGTCCATCCTCTGTATTATAACCTGGTCTCGATTCATGTGAACAAACAAGAAATCATTACAGGAATGATACCAGAATTATTCCAATAGTTAACACAACGAGAGACAATTGGAACGCAACTATGATCTTCGAACGATGGTCCGTTTTGAGGGAAAAAGGTAGACCACAGGTAATCTCACTTATCCTCTGCGGTGGAACGACATCATTAAGTGGGTTTGCTTTGGGGGAAATAGTTTCGGTGTTTTTGGAATCTTTGTCATACTGCATCCAGAACATAGTCATTATCAATCAGCCTTGACTCGATAGTAACTCAATCATTCCACCGTGGTAGAATGTTGAGATCGCTCTCCTGCAGTGTCCCGCAATCATTCAAAATGAAAAACTGTTCCTCGGTGTGAGAACTATTGAAATAATTCTGGTGTTTTTCCTAAAGGAAAAACACAAAACAAGGAACGATTGAAGAGATCAAGGACTCTTGTGCGTGTAATATTTGTTGTAAATATGGATGAAGATATTGTTTCATCTGAGATGCAAATTGTGAGCTGTTTTATATCATGTGGAACAGAGCTTACCTGGACTTGGAGGGAGTGGATAAGAAGACAAAATAGATACATAGAAACATAGTTTTGTTTCCTTTAAGTTTATTTTTTGAAATAATATAATGAAATAGAAATTTAATGTAATGTGGTAAATTGGAGCACCATAGTCTTTGTATGGGATATCATATTAGGGGTTCATCTTCATGATAGAAATCATAGCCCATAATTTAAAGATAACAAGAGAAGAAAGTCTCTGTGAAAGGTTTAGCTCATAGGGCCCAAGTCGAAGACCCTCTTTATTAATTTACAAATCCCATTATAAAAGTGTGTGATAAGAACATACAAACATATATCCATACTCAACTACATTTAAAGTGGCAGATTACTACTGGTACTGCAGTAAAATTTTTATCGTTTTGCAAACATATCACACTGAATTTATTAACCAAATAAGTCACTGAAATGTCTAATTATTGCTATGCTAAAGAAAGGGAAACCCCCGCTCAGTTACAAGATTTTGTTTTGTGCCCTCTATCTCGGCACAGTGACAGGAAATTGCACATGTGCTAAGTACAACACTTACGGTAGTTGTGTGTGCTAGGTGACATCTTAACTCTCAACGTGCTGAAGTCGTAAATATGCACCACACAAATGGACACAATTCATGCACTGTCATTGAGCTGTAAATTCAAGGGCATGTTAAGAATTAAAGTGTTTAACTGATCAATGTTTTGCAACAGAAGGTGTGTGACAGCGCAAAAAAAAAAAATGCTTGTTATGTTGCCCTCACCGGCTGACATAAGATGGGTGCTCGCTTAAACAAGATAAATTTCCCTTGTTTTTTCTTATTCTTAGGCTGCAAGTTTACCTCGGTAAAGCAGATATTTGCTAGCCTATAGCCGATCTCATTATATGAGCTTAATGTATGGGAAAAAAATTGGGACCTGAGAAATGTGCTCATATTAAAGGGAGAAGGCGCCAGCAACTAACAGGCATAAGTTAAGAATAAAAATGACATTGTGAGTATTGTGAGAATTATGGTACATGGTGACAAAAACAGCCTAAATAAGGGGTACTGTGTGATACTCACCCTCATCAAGGCCCTATAAATTAGTTAATTTGTGTTTATTTTACGTCTTTGTAAGTTTTACCCTAAGACAAAACTTGCAGAAACAGCTATAGGGGGAGGAGCTTATCAATTCAAACAGTGCATACAGTACCACGGTGCGGCTAACACACGTCGTGTGGCAAGCATTGGTCACGCATGGTCAGCTCCCTGCAGTGCATGTTCAATCTGATTGGTTGGCAAGAACTCAAATATTTTCTTAACTTATGCCTGTAAGTTGCTGGCGCCTTCTCCCTTTAAGTTGATCCTCCGGCTCCTCCCTATATATGTTCTCTTTATAATGGGTTTGAATATAGTTAGAGACAGTGATTTTCCATTTCAAAAAATGCTCTTTTCGTTTCTGAAAACCTTTAATTCTGTTTCAACTTGATCTAAAAATGGAAATTCCATTTTGTCATAGAAAATGCACACAGCAAAAACATGAATTCCATTTTGCAAAGGTGAATTCCATGAATTTTCACATAAAAAATAAAGAACGAAACGGATTTTCCGTTTAATTTACCGGTAAAACGGAAAATCACTGTCCCTATATAGTATCCCAAAGCAGTGTATGAGGTTGATGGACTTTAACCACCACCACTAGTTTCTCACATGATTAGAAATTTCATGCTACCAAAAAGTTGAGGGTGTGGAAAATTTTTGGGCCACATCAGTTTCCAGTGGCATTGGGTTGGGTGGGGGAGAGGGTGTCATCGCGAATGGGCATTCATACTTCTTTTCAAACTGCAGTCGTCTGAAATACTATCGTACAGAAAACATAGATTACTAGACTAACCTTTGTATTTAATATTATTTGTCATGTTAGTTGAGGTTAACACAAAAATAAAAGTACTTTTTAGTATAAGAATAGAAAATTTCATGAATTACTTTGTGACAACTTCCTGATTTTCTGTACTTTCAAAATTATGGCCCCTGCCTGACTGCCCCCCCCCCCAAAAAAAATGTCTCCTTGGTTAATAAATTTATTTGTTCATGGTGTGGGGTAAATTGTAAATATATCTGTTTGCTTTTTCAAATCTCCTTGATAGAATCATATGAATGTCCGCAGCTCTGGTTACAGTAGACTCTTGTTATAAAGAACACCGATATAACAATGTGTTTATATGGTACCAAAGTTTGTAATGTACAGGCGACTCCCATTATAACGAATCCCTCGGGACCAGCAGTTTTCTTTCATTGTATCGAAATTTTGTTATAACCAAACATTGAAAGTATATAAGGATATATAGATAATTATCTTGGGACCTGAATTTCTACTTCGTTGTAAGGGGAATTGTGTTATAATCGTGTTCGTTATAACAGGAGTGCCCTGTATTTTGTTTGTGCAACATCAATATAACAAAGTAATTATCCTGGTCCGAAGAAGTTTGTTATAATAAGAATCTACTGTATACATTATAAATGTACTTCAAAATTTGAAGAAAGTTTTGTACAAGTTCCGAGTGTGGTTTACATGTAATATATTTCACTCTGTATAGTCCAAGGGAATGTGTATTTTGCACATAATTTTTGATGGAAATGTAAATTATGGAAGAACAATTCCACAAAAAAACATAACATGTAAACAGTGTTGAACAGAAGGGAAAGTTCAGAATAAATCTTAACATCAGTTTATAATATACATTTCCTTTCATTTATTTGGTTGCAGAATACAAATTAAAACTTGTGTGTATGTCATATTGTGCATGAGTGTATGAGTATGTGTGTATATGTTTGTGTGCACATGTTCTTGGAAATATTTTCCAAAGTTATCATTACTCAAGATGTTTAAACCATTTTGCATTCTTATACCATAACCCCACAATACACACACAACATACACACATCAACCAAAATTTTGGACACAAATGTATCTTCATTGCTGTTGCATCTTTCTTTGAACATCGTACATGAACAAATTAATACAAAGTCAACACTTGTAAATATAGAAAAATTGGAATTTATTTGCACAAATGTTTTTGAGAGCACATGGATAAGCATCTGTAAGTAGGCAATATTGGCAGTCCCATAAAGCAATTGCCTTAGTCATTTTCAGTATTTCTCTTCATCGTCTGATAACCAAAAATCTTAAGTTTGCTACAAAGTGACAAATGTAAATATTTTAAGCTCACAATATAAAACAGAGATACGATCATATACATAGTAGGCAACTTGGACCACAACCAACAATACACATAATTTCCTCCATATACTTTATTTCATTACATTTTAATTATCTCAATTTGAAATAAGTCATTCAATAGAAATATTTTGGACTCTGTCATATAACTTTTTAAACAAAAATCGGTGAGTTAAAAATGTCAGAATAATTCATTGTATAGCACGGCTGACATAATCATACACAAAATCCCAGTGCACAACATACGGTGATAAACTGACTAAAAGTCGAAAGAAAACGTTGAAATTGGTATTTTTAAAGTTTTTAATGTTGTAAAAGACCACTTGACAAAACACTTTTGCACAAGAAGAGTTTTTCTAGTTTCAGCATTGAAAAGCACACTACAAAAATAACATTTAGACAGTTTGGTAACTCAGGGTACAGCACTGAAAAACACCCCACTGTTCAACAAAATGGCGTATTTCATTTTGTACCTCGGGGTACAATTTATTCTCATCATTTCACAGAGACAAAGAAAAAAATTATTTTCACTCAGTATGATGAAATAAATGCCACCTAATAAAACAAAAGGTTGAAAAGTTGATACAATGACTGACATATAACTACTCTAGCTAACTGGGAGATGTATAAAGTATTGTTTAAAATTTGTGAGTATGAAATACAGATAAATAGTACCAATGGAAGTAACATTTTCAATACAGCTAAGAGCACCTGAAGACATTATAAAGACAAATGAATAGAATGTGATAACATGATAAATTTACTAGTTATGAAAAATAAAAAGAGTATCAAATTTGTACTTAATGATATGTTTTCTCTGAGAAAATTTAGGGCTTAACCCTAAAAGGACTGGGCTATTTCGTACGTGTTGACTGGGGGGGGGGGGCATGATGGCCCCCCTTGTGATCTCAGCCGTGGAGCCCGGGGGGGTCACTCACCATCTGGAGTGGTACCCATGCTTGTCCAAGCACCTCAATATTGGACCCTAAACGGCGTAATTCTGGCACCAAATTTCACCCCTAAATGGCAAAAATGTTGTAAAACCAACTTAAAAAGTGACCCTAAATTGGGAAAATGGCGTAATACAATGTAAAATGAAACCCTAAATGGCAAAAGTGGCGTAGAGTCTGGTACAATGAAAAACGCGCCCCAAATGGAAAGTGGTTTATAACAGAGGAAAAAATCCTCTCTTGAATGAAGCAAATAGCACAGAACAATAGAAATATAGCCCTAAATTGCAAGATAAAGCAAAGTCTATAAACCAGTTACAAAAATGAATGCCGAACAAGAACATAAGATGAAGAAGACGTTCACAAAATCTCAAAGAAGGGGACGAATATTAGGCTGAAAATACAACCCTTTTTTCAAAAAACGTCGAAGACAAACTGAAAAAGTAACCCTTTTTTTTGAAAAATGTAGACGCCGCCGAACATCCGAAATTCGACCCTTATTCGACGTTTTTTTGGACAAGCATGGGTACCACTCCAGATGGTGAGTGAACCCCCCGGGCCGTGGAGTGCGCGACCACGCTGAAATTTGGCATGCAGGTTCCTTTCAACATAAACTCTAAATCTGTATAGTAATTTTGGGGAAAAAAATCAACCTCTAATTAATATGAATTAATTATACAAATTTATGCATGAAAAAACATGATTTGCATATAAAACACTCAATTTCACTTGAAATATTGTAATTTGTGACCTTCTGAATTAGTTTTCATCATTTGAAATTGCAAAAGTCAATTTTTCTTTGTTTTTCGAATTTCTTATGTATTTATTTGTTTTTGTAACTTTTGTTTTTTATCGTTTTTTTACATGAAATTTATTGCAGACCATTTAGAAACCGAAATAAGCTGAAAATTAATTATGAAGGTCAATTATAATAAAAAATAATGACCTTTTTTTTATAAATTTCAAGATATCAGACAAACTCCATTGACTTACACAAATCACATAAATGAGCCATTTTTCGATCATTTTTGGCATGACATTGTCTCACGATAAGACATGTGGCGTCGCGATTCTGTACCTGTTTGTCTCGAATTTGGTCTTAAAAGTTGCACAAGACTTCAGAGAAAAAAGTCATAGAATTATGCGGTATTACCATTTTGTGTTTTAAAATAATTGCCCGAAACATCGAAAGGGGGGGGGGGGCATCATGCCCCCCCAACTAACATTTCAAACTAACATTTCAAACTACAGGTAAAGTAACATGTAGAAGAGTGCAGTGCATGTTTATGATACCTAATGTTGTTCATAGTAATTGTAATGACATTGGTTTAAAAATACACACAAAGAACATGATTGATATTTTCTAAAATGCTCTACAAAATTTCAGTAAATATAAATTCACATTAAAACATAATAGCAAATAATCAGCATTTCCCAATTCACAAGAGTACAGTTTCATCAGAAAAAAAGTTACATATGAACCACATCAAATTCTTTCTATTCAATATCACCAATTAATTAAAGCCTCAACACGACCTTTGACATTCCACATTTTTATCCTCACAGACATGGACAAAAGACACACTTTCACTCACAAGTAGGCACCATTAATTAGAAATTGCACTTGTTCTGATATCGCATCCATCCCCACTGTAAACATGTTTGAACTCATTTTCCTACTTTCTGCCATTGCATGAGACATTTGACCCTCAATTTTCACTCAACATACTGTACTTCAAGTTGCTTTCAGAAGGCAGACCACACAGTCACACCCTTGTCTACCATGCAATCCCCCATGATTCTTCCCTCAGTCTGTTTGAGTCCAGATAACTAGCCACATGAATTTACCTTCCAATACTTAGGTGTTAGATGACATTTAAGGTTCTGTTTTTTATTTGCACACTTAAACCGGTTTTTGTTTAGATTTAATTCAAATAAACACTGGTACACAAAAATGCAGCGTGTAAAATTTTGGATTCATACGTTGCACTCAACACTGGATAATCTTCACCCACATACCTTGAGACGTCCATTTGAGACAAATTTAACCTTAGAAGTAGATAAGGGGAGTATGAATTAGGGATCTAACTTTTCTGTGTGGATGAGTGGATGAACATTGGAAATTGGATGATGGGATGGATGGGAGGTTGAAGACAAAGGAGACATTTGTAAGAAGAGGCCCAAGTCCATACTTAGGAATCATGGCAGGGCCTTTCCCAGATACTTGGGAGACCCAAGGGCTGCCCTAATTGAGATGAGCGAGGTGCACGTTTTATGTATTTCCTGATTCTTGCTACTCAGTCTTTATTGGAGTGCCGACATGTCTGTAGCAGAAGTCTTTGCCTGCCATGCAGGGCAATCGGCAAGGAAGGCCGGCCTTGGTCTGACCACCACAGGGACGACGGTTAGGTGAAGATGAACGGGAACTGGAAGATCAAAGAAATGAAAATAACCAAGCTTGTTATAACAATTAAGAATAGTGGTTGTATGACAATTAACCATTATAAAGTTTCAATATTGAAATAAAGGAGTATCCTTATTCCTTCATTCCGGCTTAAAATAAAATTGTCATTTATACTGAACTATTATAATTTCAAGTTTTCTATGAACAGTTATGGGTTTCACAAATTTCAATAATCTGAATAAGGATACACGCAAACAAATATCAGTTTTTGTTTCTCAAATGGCCATGAAATTAATTATGGAATTGATTACTGCAAGGCTAACACATTAACACAATTTACAGTTTCCAATATTTCTCTTTTGAATAAAAGAATAACCACAATTCGCTGTCATTTCTATAATTAATCAAACCAGAATTATGGCCTTACAAGAGCAAAAAATTGTGTCTGCCAGAATGAAGTTTCCCAAGAGTTTTTCTTGTAATACTCAATCTGAAAATACTCTTGTGATGATTGTAGCTGGTATCTCTTGGTTAGAAATCCAAATTCTGCACCTTACCTTGAAGGAGTCCCCTCTCTGCGGCCACGGTTACTGGGGCTGGGCGTGGCCCGTGTTACATCTTCCAAGGCCATCCCTAGGTGACGCTTTGCTGTGTTTGTGATGTTGCCAAAGTCTACCTCACCGCCCCCACCCACCATGGAGTGAGTGTCTGGCATTGGGGTGGGGTCACACTTGCTCAGGTTGGTAACAGTCAGGGTTCTGTATGACACAAGTAAAGGAGAGCTTTCACTGATGGTGCTGAAAATTTCAGTAATCATGCACTTTACTGTATTCATGCTATATTTTGCAGTAGTCTAATTTTTGTAAATTCTGTAAATGTACCTCCACCATGAAGAAAAAAAAAACATATTACATATCCAACCAACCCTCACCAAAAAAAGAGCTTTGCATAAAAATGGCAAATGCTGAATGCCTGAATCTCATAGTGTTCGAGTGCAGCAAGTTCCTGAAGAGCAGGGGAAAAAATACACCGGGACGCAGGGCAATTTTGCCCCCAAAATGGCAAAAAAGCCCCCGAAATATGCAAAAGAGCCCTTGTAAATTCCATAGGGTTCAATAAAAAGAGTATCTGGAATGCACTGTAATGGGAAAAGTAGCCCTTGAAAAGAAATTTTAATCTTTTCCGTGCTGTGGAGTCCCTTCAAAATTGTGAAAGTAGGATTCTACAAATATTTATACAAGGATTTGTGGTTGCAGAGCTTTGTAATGATTGACTTAATAACATGATTGGCTTACAATACCCAGGTTAACAAAAGCTGTCTGAATACTGCTGACCCCATGTCAACAAATTAGCAGCTGTGTCTTTGTATTCAAACATAATTATAACCTAGGTTTGATAAAAGATAAAAAGTGTCCAAGATTAAATATGATGTCATAATAATTTTTAATCATGAGTAACCATACATCAAGCATGTCAGAGCCCATGCAGTGTGCTAAATCTGTGTTGAGTACAAGAAGTATGCATTCATTGCTGACTTGAAGACATCCATGTTTGGTACATCCAGGAACATCAAATGCTGGGAGGGAATTCAAGAGTCTGCTTCTCCTCAGTATATATATATGAAGTACAATGACGTTTTGTATTGGACCGAGCAATTGATGGAGCAGACAAGTGGAAAATTATTTAAATTGTTATACGAGCATGAAAATTTGTATGTAGGGTTGTTTTGAGCCAAGTTCTTCATAAAGTATGTGGACCACACAAAATTCCAAAATGGTCGCTACTTTCCAGTGTGATAGGAGGGTGATGGGACTTTTTATTAAAATATTATTGTCAAAATTAATAAATAAATGTTACACAAAGAACCACCTTTCCAAATTTCATGTGACCTATGTTCTTTTCTGATATGAGACTCCAAGAAGTATCCACGCAAAATTTGGCACTTGTATCACAGTTAGAACGATTCCATCCAAAATATGCAGTTATCTGCTCCTGTTAATGTCTTACCGTCCAGATGTAGTACTGAGAGTGATATCAACATCATCATCACTGCTCATCTCCTCCTCCTCCTTGACTTCCACTCCTTTCCTCCCAGCATCACCACCAGCTCCAACATCCCCTACCGATGCACTCCTCCTAGTGTCCCCACCGGAAGTGGAAGGCTTGCGGTCACTTCTCTTTAGGATGCTGGCCACGGTGTCAGACAGGATGCTGGTGTAGCCGGTGGAGTGAAGACGTCGGGAGGTGGTGGTGCTAGGATGACCTGACTCACTGCTGAATGACGTCATGCTGGATGGGTCCATGGTGAATGTTGAGTCTGACATGGGAGAACTGTGAATTCAGAGAAAACAAGCAGAATGAGTGAGCAGAACAGTCACTCATCCCACCCCTAACTGAAGGCCAATTTCTAATCTAAAACTCTAACTCTAATCCTAATCCAAAAACCTAATTCTAAACCCTAATGCAATCCCAAGCCTAACTTAAAGCCAATTCCCAATCTAATACCCAAACACTTCTCCTAAACCCTAAACCTAACTCTAAACCCTAATCCAAACCCTAATCCCTTTTCTCAAGATTCTGTTACTAGACTAACTGGGTAGTAAATCAAATGGTTAAAGACTAAAGGCCACCGCACACTACACGATTTTCCGTCGCACGACTGACCGACTTGGATCCGAAATAAAAAAAAACTTATATTTTGTACACGCTGATTTATTTCAGATCCAAATCGGTCAGTCGTGCGACGGAAAATTGCGTAGTGTGCGGTGGCCTTTAGAGGGGAGGTACCCATGTGGTTGTGATCAAATATATTTTGATGTTACAAAGTACAAACAATTGGACATAAAGGGACATATATCAATGTCAACAGGAACTTGGTACAGAAATTGGTAAAAAGTGTGTCAAGTTCTATATCTGTGGAGCACCATATACAACAATGGCAAGAGCTCAGATGAAAGTATTTTAGAAATTAAATTATTCATTTAACCCGTTGAAGACGAGTGACGAGATATCTCGTCACGAGGTCTATGGGAAATGCGTGTTAAAGCGAAATTAAATCGTCTCCAACGGGTTAATGAATATGTTGACCTGGGTGTGATAACCAGCCAGTGGTGATTGCACAGTATTTGACATACTGTAGGCAGAAGTAGAAGCAGAATACAGATATTGACAGGTGAAAGGAATTTAGCATTTGGATTTTGGAAACATTGATAGTAACGAATTATCATTTTTGAATATGCTGCAAACTATAAATTTATACCATAAGTGGGAAATTTGTAACTGATGCTTCCCAAGCTAGTATTCAAAAAATAATCTGCTCATTCACGAGTAGTCTGGGAGGTAGAGAGAACTCCCCTCACTACATCCCGAGATAGTAAAAAACACAAAGAGATAGCCATGTGTCTGACCCTACTTGTACGCAATTATTGGTTTCTGTAACATTTGACCTCATTTGACCCTTTACCTACTGTTACGGGCCCGACTAGCAAATCCGACAGACAACAAAATTCTCGTCACACCCGTAACATACAAACAAGACAGTCACTCCAAAATCACGCCACAAACGACGATTGTTTTACGACAGAGTTACCGTTCTCCATCTTTATTCAGCTCCCATCTTGGATCCTCCTCCTCGGTCACAAGACCAGAGTTCATTTAAGGTCACATGACGTAGGCATATTCAGATTTAGTTATTTGCATAGTCCTACTCCTAACAGAATTCCCCCCTAAAAAGAAAGTTCTCGCATTAATCATGTCAGAACTTTCTTCCAACAGATAAAATAATAAGTGTTGAAAGAATATAATCATTACCTTTAAGTACAGTCTATTGAAAACATGTATAATATTCATCAACATCAAGTGTGAATACTGTACCCCTTTAACATACTTCAGTGACCTGTTCAACAGCTTTTTTTTTTCCGAAAACGTTTACTATCAACATGCAAACAGCATCTAATTCTAGTATCTTTTTGTAACGATGTATACTCACTGTTTGGTACGAACAACGATTCTACAAAAGTCACCACTATTTTGAAACAGCTTGAAAGGTAATCGATCTTGTACTTGAGCGATTATTACACTTCTAACTTAACTGTACACTACTGTTATCGAACTTGTAATCGATCGATTAACTTCAACACATAAGGGCATACCCCAAAACTGAATAATTCATATCCATGCAATACGTAATGTCAACACATTGGTCACGTGTTGTATCGGTATGTAGTGGGTGGAGCTTACGCTCATTAACATAAGTCACCTCCAAAATTAGGTCACAGTGATATACTTCAATAAAAACCTAAAATTTTGACTTCTTGAGTATAAAACGTAACCAATGAACACTGGGTAGTTCCAATATGCAATATAACATGTACAATGTTCAAGTACATGTAAAAACTTTCTGGTCTATGTCTTAAAGGAACGTATCAGCCAATTTTGTGTTTTTCCAACAAAATTTAAACTACTACAAAAAATAATTTTCCATGAAGTAACTGTGACTTACTTCATGACTGCATGTACACATGTAACTTTAAAGGTACACACCTCACATTTTAACTAGAATACACAAAATTCCTATTATGAACAACTTACACATTTTAACACAACATACAGCACCTTTTTTGTACATTAATGTTAAACATATCACTTGACACTTACACTTAACAAATAAAATGCCTTCTTACAATGCAACAACTTGTGCACAAAATATAAACATATAAAAATACAATTTGACACACTGCTCTATTTTTTGTAAGCAGTGATTTCTTTTTTTTCCCCAGTACAATTTTTGTACTAATGGCTTGTGAAATCTAACTGTATAATTTTGCATTTTTTTTTCAACATCTCATACAGAGTATGCAATATTTTTTTTATCTATAAACTGTGGAATCTGTGAATATGCAAAATTATTTGTATACTTCAATATGTTTTACAAACAGCTTTGTTCAACAAATCGGAAATAAATCACATGAAAAACAACCTGTTGCAAATGTTTTGAACAACTTACTAATTTGCTGAATATTTTTTTTTCTTGGAAATCTGAAACATTTCTGTACTGCAATACTGTAAAACTTTACACCATTTTGTCATTTTACATACTACAGAGAACGTCCACAATCATATTGTCCTTCCATTTCACATGTGCTATACTCAGTCCGTATGGCTGTATTATTAAGCTCCCTCGATCAGAATAGTCTCTGAATAGTCTTCTAAATCGCTCTGCTGATCCACTGACGTAGATTTATACTGCTAATCATCCAGGACGAAACCGAAGCACTCTCTTCCTAATATGATCACATACCGCCTCCAGAGTGAGTTCAGCTTCTGTGAGAAGTATCCAACGATGACGACAACGGGCATCGGTTTGGAAATGAGGATTAATTGCTTTCAATTTTCAAAAAGCAATTTCACACAGTTCTAACCACACGAATGTCTTTTGTGGTCTAAGGGACAGGGAGTACCACAATAGCTTGGGCTTTACTAATTGTGGCATATAACACAATAAACACACTTTCAAACTCATGACCTAAATATGTTAGCTTTTGCGAGTTCACTCTTGGCTAAGCTAACATCAAGACCATCCTTTGCTAATTGGTCAAATAAGTTTATTACACATCACATAATATATATTTGTGTTTATATGTCGTTATTTTTTATATCATGCATGCAATATATATGTTTTATTTGTATCATGCAGTTTTTATGTTTAATATCATTCGATTTTCATATTTTTTTAAACAATTCTTACACAACAAAATCTTGCATGGAAACAAGACTAGACAAGATTTTTTTTTTCCTGTGAACAACATCAACTACAACTCCTGTAGTAAAACTAAGTGCACTGCCACTGCACTTCGAACTTGCTTTCACTGCAACGACCATAATGTATTACAACATTGTGCAAATCACACAACACAACCTGGATAAAATGCATCAACATTTATTCAGTCTATTTTTTTTATCCTGAATAAAACAGATCACTGTTGCCAACGTTATGTACCAACACTTGTGAAATACAAGACAACTAGAACTAGTAATCCAACTAGCTAGCAACGAAATTTATGACATTTGTATCTGCAGATTTTTCACTGCCCCTATACAAACTTTCCATCATAAACTTCAGCACACAACAACAATGGAGGAATTCGTAATAACTTCGTATAGCATACATTATACGATCCAACAACAGCAAAACCGTTGCTCATAGCAACCAATGCAAATTCAATGATGTGATACCAATACGACAAAATCTACTCGAATACTCCATAACCTGAAAGTGAACAATTGCTTTACCAGCAAACCCGTGAACGCTACTAACGATCACAAAACTCTTTAAGTTACCCAGAGTACTCAAACCCACGAAATGTGGAAACCATGGAACATCATGCAAGTCCTGTACACAGACTCAAAATACCACAACATGAGACCTCAAACAGTGTTACCACACTGAACTTTCATGCAGTTTTTAACTTGTGCCTTCCAAGCAGTCACCCTAGGAATGAAATCCACAAACCTAGTGCAGAGCAAAATGTTACCCGGTTAAATCCATAACCGTAACAACTGCTACCCAGTTAAATCCATAACCGTAACAACTGCTACCCGGTTAGATCCATAAACCGTAACAACTGCTCCTCAAAGACTACTCAACACAGCAAACTGTTCATGAAACAACCAGTCTCAACAACTACTACAGTACTTCAAATACTGCAATACACAATGGTTAAACCAACCACCCAAGACAATTCCTAATCCTGAGAAAATGTCTTACTGAACAGACTGTCCCAAGTCTGGACAAAACTGAGAATCCTCTCTACAAAATCGTAGCATCCATGATTCTACAGTCAATAAAATATTGAAAACCAATCTTGGTTTGAGCAAACAAACAACAAAATCAGTCTGTACTCAACTGAACAATATCTGACTGAAGATTTTAATCTTCCTCATTTTTTGTTTCGTTAACTTAATCCATCTGATTTCTTCTTTTGTTCTGTTTTCATTGTTTCTTTTAATTTCGGACACTGTGCTTTTATGTGACCATCTCGTTTAAAAAAGAAACATCCTTGACCTTTGGGCCAAGCACCAGTAGGTCTACCTTGGCTAGGTGAACTACTGCTCGATTTGAACGACTGTTTACTAACATCGCTTTGTGTTTGTGTCTCTTTCGGACTTTCTCCGACTTTGTGTAGTCACACTGTGACTCATTATTAGTTTCTTCAGCCGACGCTTTATCGCACATTTTTTCAACTCGGCTGCTATCTCACTGGTTTTTATTTTTGTTCACTACTCTTTTTAGTAGCTACTGCTTTTACTTGAGCTTTTACCAGCTCATTCAAAGGGCTGATGGTCACTTAACGCAGAGACCACTGCCTGGGCCTTACCACTTAGGACTTGTTGGATAAGCATGGCCCACTCATATTCTGGCCAAGTGTACTACGAGTACGATTACGACACTGTGCGAGTTACTAATCGCACATAAACACGCCGCTGTGATTCGCGCACCGTGCACTGCTATAGTATAGGCTGCCATAGAACCTATGCGAAAGCCCCGGCGAAAACTTACTGCGACATCACGCGTCGACCAAAACACTACTTGAATATCTAGCTTTCCCGGACAAGCCCCCAACTGTTACGGGCCCGACTGACAGTGCAGACAAACAACAAATTCCCGTCACACCCGTAACATACAAACAAGACAGTCACTCCAAAATCACGCCAAAAATGACGATTGTTACGACAGAATTACCGACTCCATGACTTTTATTCAGCAGCTCCCATCTTGGATCCTCCTCGGTCACAAGACCCGAGTTCGTTTAAGGTCACATGACGTATTACCATATTCAGATTTAGTTATTTGCATAATCCTACTCCTAACAATTGCCAACTAGAAAGGGCTCAGCGCCAAATCCTTGGTGCCATCCCACTCTCACTTTAAATCATTCAGTCACCCTACTGCACACCTCACGGCTAGCATGCTTCTTACATATCTTGCACTATCCTCACTTACTTTTACTACCCCTGATTTTCTTACGCAATACCATAACTCCTCTCTTGGCTCCTGTCATATGCCATCTCAAGATCTGCAAACACACAGTGCCACTCTTTCGCAAATATCGCATCCGTCGTAATCGTACTTGGCATAAAGCCGTACCTGCTCCTCACAAGATTGGCATTTTATTTCTCAGCGTAGCTTTCACCACTCTTTCCCAGAGCTTCATAGTATATGACTCATTAACTTCATTCCTCTATAATTACTTTAGCTCTCCAATTTACCTGTATTATAAGATTGACACTAACATGCTTTCCCTCAAGTCATCATGCATTCTTTCACTATCCAAGATCCTATTCGACAGCTTTGTCAGTAAATCCACACCCATGCCACCCAAACACATCCATGCCCCCATTGGTATATCGCCTGGACTCATAGCCTTTCAATTCTTCATTCTTTTTATATTGCTCTTACATATTTCTAAACGATAGGTACCTCCACATCCAGTCTGTCTGTAGCAACTATCCTTTCCCCTCTCACGTTTTCTTCATCAGTTTCTCCAAATATTCATGTCATCTTTGTAGATCCTCTTTCAAAACATCCTCGTCTTTATCGTTTATCAACCTAACCTGCAACATATCTTAACTAGCCCCTTCTCGCTGCTTTGCTAATCTGTTTAGATCTTGTTCTCCCTCCTCTGTGTCCAACTTTTCATACACTTCATCATATGCCCCACTCTTGACCTTTGCCACTGCTTTCTTTACTTGCGTCTTTACACTCTTGTTTACTTGCTTCATCTCTCTGCTCATCCCGTTTTGCAAATGGAACATCTATCGATTAATAATGTTGAAATCGTAGTGAAATGAACTAATTGTCTGCAGAGACTGGCGATCTGCGGCCCGAGGTGCTTGGCAAAAAATGATATCACAACAATCCCCCTAACCCCCACCTCTTTGACTACGACTCTCATCTCAGATTGGTTATTCCTTGATTACAACCAAGGACCTACATGTACTACTCTAGGTCCATGTTACAACCAATCGAAGAAGGAGGAGTGGTGTGGTCGAAATGGGGGGAGGGGGTAATATCGGTATATGTCAAGGCTCCTCAGGGCACAGATAATCAGTTTCTGCAGACAGTAAGTACATTTTCACTGCGATTTCAACACTATAGACATGATAGATGAACAGGTTGTTGCACACGCAGACTTGGCACTAGTACGAGTGCTCTCATTCCCATTAGATATAGATCTTCCGATATGTTATATGTGTGTGTGTGTGTGTGTGTGTGTGTGTGTGTGTGTGTGTGTGTGTGTGCTAATTGTGCGTAAGTGTACGTTTTTTGTACTTTTGATGTTATAGTGTAAGGCAATATATTTAGCCTATCATGATGATTATGTTGATGAGGATTATTATTATTATTACTATTTTTTGTTATTATTATTATTATTATTATTTTATTATTATAATTATTATTATTATTATTATCATCATCATCATCATCATCATCATTATTATTATTATTATTATTATTATTTCTTCTATCATTATTACATTCAGTGTTTATTAAAGTTTCATCAAAGATTCTGCGGTCTTCAAGTTGGCAACGTACAGATTATTTTGCAAATGATTTTGGAAATGAATTTTACAAGTACCAAAGCACTACTTTCATTTTTTTTTAGATTTAACCTTAGATTTTAGTTTTATTTTTTTATTTGATAGGAATCTCTTTAAATTGGCAACTTTAGTGATTATGTGATTAAAATAATATCTAGAAATGATAGCTAATTAGTTATAGGAAACGTGTATTTTCGTGTAGTGCACAGTTTCATCATGAATAGGCAATGAATGGCAAATCATAATTATACAGGAATGTGAAATGGAGGCCATTTTGGAAAATGGCTGCCACGGCTCTCCTGAGCAAATTTCTCGAAGGCCCAATGTCTAAATTTGTTTATTATATATTTATTATCTGTGTCAAGTTTGGTACTTTTAAACAAAAGTTAACAATAGGTTTGATATGCCTAATTAAGCTGCTTAGAAAAGAACTGATTTCTGTACATTATCATACTTCCCTTGTACACAACGTATTGATATAACACACCCATTGATACATTGGGTTATGCATTGTACGGTTTAACTAAATATCAGTGTATCAACTTTGGATTGTAATAATTTCTTTTTCCATACAGCAATGAATCTAGATTTTTTACAAGCTATTGACATGATATGTGGGCAGTTTTTGATTAAACATGAATTCATAAATTGAAAGGGTTTTTGAAATATATGGAAATATATTTTGGAGTATTATTCATATTTTTGGAAAAAATCGTAAAAAATCACATTTTTGCCGATAAATTTCAACTATAATGCACTTGAATCTTCTTAAATAGGGTATCATCTTGTAGAAAATTTAGTCCAATTTAATATGATGTCATACACATTGCAAAATATGGTTCCGTTACAAAGTTATCTTCCGAATTCTAAAAAACAATTTTTCAAGGCGGCCATTTTGATAAAATGGCTGCCACGGCTCTCCTTGGCAAAATTCTCGAGGGCCCAATATCTAAATTTTTTATTATATATCAATCAACATCTGAGCCAAATTTGGTGCTTTAAGACAAAAGTGAACAATTCGGTCGATATTTTGGACTTAACCGCCGGACTTTATGGCAAGTCGTTATGCGAGAATATTTCGGTGTTCTGATGATCGCCGGAGTTGAAAAAAAAAATA
>JZLH01S0236806.1:7471-26363 GCA_001188425.1 Eucidaris tribuloides | reverse complement strand
AAGAAGGAAGGAGAAAGAAAAAAGAGAAAAGAAGGGAAAAGAGGAAGAAAGGGAAAAGAAAGAGGAAGAAGAAAGGGAAAAGGAAAAGGAGAGGAGAGAAAAGAAAGGAGGAAAAAGAGGAGGAAGGAAAAACAGAAAATGAAAAGAAGAAAAGGAAGAAAGGGGAGAAGGAGAAAAATCACTAGCGTAGCCAAAGGGGGAGGGGCAGGGGGAAATTGCCCTCCAATAATGCATATTCCGAGTTTTGTCGGTACATATAGACATTTTGTACCGACAAAATGTCTCAAGTACCGACGAAAATAAGCCAAGAAATGGCACTTTCTTGAAGGCTAAAACGCAATTTTTTTCAAACTCGCTCGTTGCTAAATTTTGGATATAAAAGTTTTTCAAGAAATGTCATCATATTCAAAACCAATTGAAAGTTGTTAGTCCGTGACATGATTAGTTTGCCAACTTGTACATAATTTAATTTGTAACGTGCAATGTTAGCAGGCTGTGAAATGTATCAAACTTGAAAATCCCATCTCCATAACCTTCTATTTTTCTTCCGTGTTCCATAAATCATTTACCATGTCTCTCAGTTAAATGACATTTTTTTCATGAAATTCATCTATAGTTGTTTTTAAGTAAAATAAATTGTATAGTATTTATACTTGCACCACTGCTGTCAAAATGGTTAACATAAAAATAGCTTTTCCAGCCATTTCACAATTAGTTCACTAGAATTAATCAATTAGGGTCCATTTTCAACAGGACTTACGTCTTATGTACACACTGTTGACTCAATTTCGAATCTGATTCGCTCGATTTATTTTTGTTACTGGTCAAATTCACGTATAGCCTTCATTCAATATCTCATCATAAAATTCTTATGTCATTAAATTTCACATGTAATGATATGCTGAACACGCTTGTACTTGCATTTGTTGCCTCTTTTCCATTCATGAGTTATCTATTTGTGAGTTTGCAGGGTTCAAATTCAAATTAATTGGCGTTTGTTTTATTCATGCCAACTCCTCTATTTCTGTTGTTGTTTTAGTTGCAACGTGAATTAAACTAGAATAATGTAACAAAATTAATCAAGTTGTTACACTGTTAGAATTTACTCGATTTATGTCTTACATAGATGTTTGATTTCACTTTCCTCTGCACATCATAATAACTTTGAATATGTACATATTTGATTAAAATTCTTTTGTTTCATATGAATTGGTAAGCCTATCATCAGAGCTTATAGATTGCTAGATTATGTGTCCATTGGTAGATATAGCCTCCGTAATCAATTAGGCATGCTCATATGACTGCAATATGAACTTATAATTTAAAACCTGATGCGAATTTATCAATTTTAATTCTAAAACAACCACGGGTTTGAAGAAGTATTGAAATATACCTTTTACAGCATTTAAATTGATTGCAACGTGTAAGAAAAATCAAATGCTAAAAAATGAAGTTGAACAGTCCAGAGAAATCGATTAAACCATTTAAATGACATCCAATTTCATTGAAAATTAATGACATTGCCGGTAAAGTGAATGCAAAAAGTATGAAACGACCGGAAAACGTTTTAAACAACACATGTCAAAGCACTATTTGCACAAGTTCAGTGGGAAATTTACTTACATTCACGAATTGTGTATCAGCATGACATCATTTTTTTTTATCGTAACGTTTTAAAAGTAAAACCGGCCGATTAGTGATAATGGTTTTGCCGATGTTCGTATTGATTATATGGCTGATTCTGTGTCTGTACTTTCTACACCGTGACAGTTGTATCAATTTCGGTGTATGTGGCATAAATTAATGCGATGTTGCCTCATAAAATATGAAAAGGAAGATAAATTCGAAAACTTAAAACAAAATGCCGAAGAGAATACAAAAACTTCTCCAATTAAGTATAGGAATTTTATGCAACACTTCAAAAATCTCGTACATTTTTTTTTGTTGTTGTAACGAGGGATTGAGTTCCTCTTTTGGGTGCCTTGACGTCACTTTAAAATATTCTGCCGCCCCTTGCATACACCCAAAACATACTTGTCATGTACTTTTAGTATTAATTCACATTATGGGGCCTTAAATTCGTAAGATACCACGCTTCAAACGTGTGGAACACACGATGACTTTATCAGACGAATAAAACTTCGAATTCGTTTTAAATTGATAAAGTCAATACACTTCGCAACTGACGGTGCTAAAAACCAGACACATTTTGACTGTAAGACATTAATAATAAAGCAATTATTATAATGCATTTTTCGTGAAACTGACGCATATTCTGAATTGAAAACCAAAATCATCACTTTGAAAACGTAAAACATACATCTAGAGAGTTTTCTCCCACTTTTGATACATTATACACTGCTAAGTGTGGTTGTTAAATAAGTACGCAATGATGTAATGACGCAAATTTATAACACTCGGTAAACGTGTGAAACAAAATGCAATAAATTGTCAAAATATGATGTCAATATTTACTTTCGAATTAAAGTGATTGATTAACAGATTTTTGCATTTTTTTGAAAATTTTTGACTGTAATTCAAATCGTAGAAACTAAAAAACAAATAAAAAAAAATTATATTTGATTTTCAAGATAAGAATTAGTTTATTTCACAAAAAATATCACATTTATATTTTTCTTCCATCTGTAAAACAGAAATTTTGTCTATATCCAATAATTCTTGAAGAAACACAAGAGTCACTACAGCAAAAAAAATTAGGTGTTAATTTTAACACCACTTGCATTAATACGAGACAACGCCGTGAATTCCAAAGGGGTATTGAGTTTTTAGTGTTATTTTAAAGACATGTAGGCCAACAATCAATCAACGAGCTTCAATTAAAACAAAATTTTCAACTAAATAGTAGTGCTTAAATTGACAAATAAACACCCTATGATAGAAACGTTTGGAAAGTTATGCTGCAAGATAAACATCAATGAACAATTTCCACTCCGGATCCGGTGGAGGATAAACTAGCCTAGATCTACACACAGTAAGTCTATGAGAGGAAATGGGCATGGTGGATCCGATCAACCTGAATTTCACTTTTTCAAAGCACTATATATGCAGAATAAATTTGCTGCTCATCTCTGTATTATCAAATTAATGATAAATGAGATCAAATGCTTGATCTGATATTTTTAATGACTCAGAAAAAGAGTGACCCAACAGATCAAGCATTTGATCTTATTTATCATCAATTTGAAAATACAGAGATGAACAGCAAATTCATTCTGCATCTTAAATTCTCTCTGCAAACCTTTCATTCATTACACTAAATAATAATTTGAAATTCAATTTTTTTTCAGGGCTTCATTTTTAGACCTTATCAAAGACACTTAGAGCATGGAGGATTATGTAGCTCAGATATTTTAAACTGTGGTAAAAGTTAAACTGTGGCTTTAACACCTATTCTGTTGTTATTTACTCACTTGTTACACTGTAAAAACTGTGTTTAGCGAATAAACTCTTTTTCTAAACACGTTCTTGCTATCACTTTTTTTTTAAATTTGTTCCGAGGCTAAACGTCGTGTATCAAATCACTAAACATCGGTGTCCAATTTCTAAACCCTAAGTTTCAAGAATCTAAACATTTTCTAAACACATCTTAGTTATCACTTGCTAAATGGTCACGTTTAAAGACGCTATATAACATTGTAGAATCCCCATTAAAAAATTGTTAAACTTTACTGTCTGACATATCTGACAGTGTTTGAATGGACAAATAAGCACCCTAGAACACAAAACTTGAGACAGTTATGCTGTCACTTGTAAAATATGTACAAATGAAAATTGGCACATGAATTATTTTCAACTGACGAAATTTCTGCAATACAGCCGTCTATGCGGAAAAACTGGAATGATCAATGATTTTCACTTTTTAAAAGCATTTAATGATCGTTTGAACTACAATTTTTTCAGGACTTCATTTTTAGACCTTATCAGAGGCACTGGTGGCATGGGGAATCATGTAGCTCAGATTTTTTTTAACTGGAAACATTGTTATACGATGCCTTTAATGGCTAAACAAGCTTTTACAGTGGTGTAATAGGATTAAACTCCTGGATGTATAATTCTAACACTCGAGTGCGTGGTCCTGTACAGGGATGTTAATTTGAACACTGATAACAGTGCAGCAAAAAAAAAAAACTTAAATAAAACATTACCTTATATACTTCTTAAACTGTTCCGGAGCAGGAATCGTAGCAGCAGTACTCGGAGCCTGAGAGTACCGTGGTAAACTATAAATGTAGCGTTCGTCTTCTAAAGCTTGCGGCGACCGAAAGCACTTCGCAGAATGGACTGTAAGGCCGAATGATTCTGCTTTTCTTATCCCTCCTCCTTATAATTTGCAAAGCGGTCTCAGATTCCAGATATGGTCAGTTGGAAATGGGAACATTAAATTTCAACTCTTGACAAGGAGAAGGTCGTTAATATTGTATAAACTCTATAGCGCCCTTTCATTAACAACCGATTATGAACGTTAAAATTGTTGCTGGGTAGATGATTATAGTTATATCGTCGTGTGTGTTTTGTGGTGTGTGTGTGTGTGTGTGTGTGTGCGTGTGTGTGTGTGTGTGCGTGTTTGTGTGCGCGCGCGCGTGTGTGTGTATGTGTGTGTGTGTGGTTGTGTGTGTGTGTGTGTGTGTGTTGCGTGTGTGGTGTGTGTGTGTGTGCGCGCGCGTGTGTGTGTGTGTTCGTGTGTGTGTGCCGTGTGTGTGTGTGCGTGTTTGTGTGTGCGTGTGTGTGTGTGTGTGTGTGTGTGTGTGTGTGTGTGTGTGTGTGTGTGTGTGTGTGAGTGCGCGCGCGCGTGAGTGGGTACTTTGTGTATTTCTTTGTCTGTCTGTGTGTATTTGTGTGTGTAAGTGTCTGTCCCCAATTATTGTGATTTAATAAAAGCAGTAAAAGCAAGTAAATACAGTTAATATTCTCTATAGGGAAGGTTCAATAAAAAAAAAGTCATTAATAATTTGTATGAATTATGACCAAAAACAAACAACAAAGAACATTATACATCAGCGAAACTTATATGAGCAAGTTTGTATTTTTGTCATACACAAACTTTCATTTTCAACTATCAGTTACTGCCATCATCTCATTATCTCTTATTAAAAATAAAAGCAACAAACACAAGTCTAGATTTGCTTATTTTATTTTAATGTGAAATTGATATCTTCATCATTATCATCTAGGTACCTGTAAAAAAAAAGGCGTAAATTCTAAGTCAAACAAACAGAAGTAATTTCTTCATGGCACAATAATGAATAATTCACTGATATTTGCTGTTGATAAGTTTCGCAAAAGCAATCTATACACATTATAAAACTCAACAATTTTCACATCGTTTGCTAGAAAATAAGATAAAGACTTGTTGATAAAGCAGATAATGTCGCTTCCAAAGCACGTAATTATGATATTAACAATCCCCCCATTATTCCTAAGTATAATTGGCCACAATCATGTAGGACTATTTTGACGTAATAAATGTTTTAAATTACCACAGTTCTCTATCTTTCTGTTATTACACAATTTTCAGCTTTAAAAAAGCTTAGGGTATCGTGGGGGCCAGTGGCGCACCGTGGGTCTACTCATTGAGGGGGCACTCAAAAACGCGCCTCAAAAACTGTATCTTCAGATGGTGGATCCTAAGCGCTGCTTACCGATATACGCCAAGCGTACGGTAGGGCTACTGAAAATATTTTGGGGGTTGTTTGGCAATGTAACCATTTGCAGTAATTTTGTAATAAAATTGCAATTTTTCGGGGGGGTTTTCACAGGAATGCATTTTGCATGTATGATATTGGTTTTTAAAAGCGAGCGTGCGGCTTTGAAAAAATGAAAATCCATGTAGAAAAAAAAACGCGTTTTGTGGTGTATTCGTTCAAAATCATTTACACTACAATGTGAGTACAAACTGAATCATGCAGTGGGGTACCGTGTGTCGACTCCTCCTACGGTATACTGCACTGAAAATGTATAGTTTCTGCAGGAATATGTATATTTGTTACAAGTGATTTAAAGGCAACTAACGGTTAGAAAATATTGAATCTCTAATTAGAAAAAACTCTTTTTATGGTGTATTCTTTTAAAATAATTTGGAATATTTCATACTGAAGTTTGGGCACAAATTGTTACAAATTATACAAGTGTTATATAACCCTCTCCGTTTGAAATTTAATTTTACAAGAATACAGAATGGCGCATAACAAAAGGTGTGCCATGTGGGTAATAGATTATCAAGGAGGAATTTCTACGCCCAACTGTTTGATTTTGATGAGGGCATGTAACTACAAAAGTGCCTACATATTGCCGGTTCGAAGTAAATTAGGGAAGTAGTCCTGCGAGCGAGCGGATTTGAAAGCGAAAATAATTTCTTTGGGGAAAGGAGGAAAAAAATGCTTTCAGTAAACTCATTCCGCCGTGCATTTGGTTCAATATAAGTAGGTCTACTTGTATTTTTTTTTTTCAGAATGAAAAAAAAATGGAGCCCTAAATTTTCCCGACTAGACGATCAAACATTCATAATCATATTTTAATTCTTTTAACCACTGGGACGGATGGAGTAAGCGGGGTAAGTAGCTGGCATTATACAAATATGTCACAAAAGAAATATCTAAATTTATAGCCTATTCCAAAATATTTCAGCGATTGATAACCAAAGCATTCCAATCAACGATAGAAATATCGTACACTCTTCAAAGATTTAAAACAAATTATTTAGAATTATGAAACGGCCAGCGAGAGTACAATTTTCTAAGCAGAGAAATATCTGATTTTCAACTCACTACATTACTCTGGATAAGAGTAACTTTACCTTATGTGAACGTTTCGTGAAATATAAATAAAAGTTCTGAACTAAAAGTTCAGAGTGTTTCTGCCACGATAAATAAACTTGGACTGCCTAAAATAGGGCCTACACGCTGTTGCACAAACCTGTGATGCCCCTTTGAGTAAATAATCAGACACATTTTTGAATAAGCAGAAGTTTAATAATAAGAATAAGAACGTAGTGTTTATTTCAGAAGGTACACCAAATACAATTCTAGCTCGGTTCGTCCCAGTTTTCTTTTTCTCCTTTCTTTTCTTTCTTTTTTTATGCCTCCGCAACGAAGTTGCCGGAGGCATCATGTTTTCGGGTTGTCCGTCCGTGCGTCCGTCCGTCCGTCCGTCCCGTTCCGGCTCCGTTACCGCGATCTCGCTTACCACGATTAACTTAAGAACCGCTTGAATCGGATTTTGATGTATTGTAACTAGGACAAGTAGTGTTACTGTGACGGCACAATAGATACTGATTAGCATTTTGCGAGCTGAACGGTTCAAAGGCAAAGGGTACACCGGGCTAAATATATCTGATTTGGGCTCGTTACCGCTGATAACTTGAGAACGCGCTACTCGGATTTTTCTTGTAACTTGGGTGGGAGGTATGTTATTATGAGGCACCAATGAACTGATAAGATTTTGGACTGAAAGGTCAAAGTCAAAGGTCACCGGGCCTAAAAGTAATGTCTGATTTGCGGCTTCGTTACCAGCGATTACTTGAAAAACGTCTTCGCTCGGATTTTGATGTAACTTGGGTGGGTCATGTATTATGAGGCACCAATTAACTGATTAGATTTTCTGGAGCTGAAAGCGTCGAAAGGTCACAAGGTCACCGGGCTAAAGTATGTTCTGATTTTGGGCTTCGTTACTGCGATAACTTGAGACGGCTAACTCGGATTTTCTTGTCAACTTGCGTGAACGTGACAGTATGGTATTATGCGGCACCAATAAATTGATTAGATAATGGACTCTCAAAGGTTCAACGGTCACTGCGGCCTAAAACTTATGTCCTGATTTGCGCGACTTGTTACCGCTATAACTTTGGAAAAACGTTTTGTCGGATTTTGATTTGCTACACTTTGGAGTCGAAGTATGTGATTATGAGGCACAATGAAACTGATTGGGTTTGGAAGTGAAGGCTCAAAGGTCAAAGGTCCACCGGGCGGCATATAAAATATGTTCTGACTTTGGTGTCGCTTTACCGCAATAACATGGAAACGGCGCCCTGTCGGATTTTCATGCTTACTTGGGTGGTAGTATGTATTATGGATGCGAGCACATACAACTGATTAGGTTTTCGCGAGCCTGACAAGGTCGAAGGTACCAAACGGTCACGGGGCCTAAAATTTGTCTGATTTGGGGTTGTTACATGATAACTTCGAGTATGGACGTGGTCCGTTTTGACATGAACTTTGGAGAGAAGTATCTAAATATAATTCGGCACCAATGTACTATCTCGATTTGGAGTTGAAAGGTCAAAGTCAAAGTTCACAAAATGCTCATGTCCGAATTGAGCTCATTTTTTAGAAATGCTTATTGGATTTTACCATGTTACTTGGGTCAAAGGTCCACATTGGGCTTATTCATCAGATTCGGTCTTGCTACCATGGTACATGTAACTGAAGCTTTTCAAATTTACAGCAATTGGGATGGAGTGTGGACTGCGGAGCCCATACCCATCGACTGGCGCGCAGGTTCGGAATTCTGTTTTTTCTTTCATTTTTTTTTTGCCGGCCGATTGGGCGGGGCGGGGGGGTACCCCCCGTTGGCGCCCCCCCCCCCCGTCAGTTTAGCCATGGTGGGGGCAGAAAATTCAAAACTATAGAATTAAAAGTAACCTAAACCGTCCAAGGACTGAATGAAAAGCTACATGTAACTGCAGTGAATAAGTTTGTTTTGATCTTGTTTGGTTTGAGTGATACGAATATGTAGGCCTATGGTAGCATTTGATTAAAGCTACCACCATGATTAAAGTGTCTCCATGGTACGATTTTAAGGCGTTTACAAATCCACAAAGCACTTTTTTTCAGAGCAATTTATAATAAACTTTGCATAAAGCATAAACTTTGAACAATATACTGTCTTGATACTATACCTTTACTGGCCATTCGTAGTATACAGGGTGGCCCAGAAAGAATGCTACGAGTATGATCGCTAATTTCTTCACAATTATCGGCAAAATGTCATTAATTTTTATTTCGTTGATTAGAACATTCTTTTTCCAATAAAATGATACCAAGATCATTGATTTTGAGTACGGCGTTTTGATTCTAGGGCCATTTTTCGGAGGCAATGCAATTTCCAAAATTTGCCATTTTTCAACAGCGGCGGTTATCGGAACGCCCAGATCTTCTGGCATCTCAGCTTGCCATACCAGACAAACCGCGATGACAATAAAGACATAGCTTGCATCGTCTTCCTTATGAAAGCGAGGGCATTCCAGCCCTTTTGTCATTGCGGTATGTCCGGTATGGCAAGCTGAGACGCCAGAATATCTCGGCGTTCCAATGACCGCCGCTGTTGAAAAATGGCAAATTTTGGAAATTGCATTGCCTCCGAAAAATGGCCCTAGAATCAAACACCTTACTCAAAATCAATGATCTTGGTATCATTTTATTGGAAAAAAAATGTTCTAACCAACGAAATAAAAATTAATGACATTTTGCCGATAATGTTGAAGAAATTAGCGGTCATACTCGTAGCATTCTTTCTGGGCCACCCTGTATATTGCAATATTTCCAGTAATGGTGACATTATGAACACATGTTTGTGTGTGGAAAAAAGGATCACATTCAATGTTACTTGTCATAACGTTTCAGTTTTTCATATGATTGAAATGTTAATTCCAAAATGTCTTATTTATTAATTCGTCGCTTGTCCTACAGAAGGGCCCTAGCATATGTTTCCGGCAAAAGGGCCTTCGAAATAATTTTTCTCTAAGTTGAGAAATATTGCCTTTGACATTTGCTCTTAACAGACTGACAGAAGAATCTAAGAATCTCACGTATTTTGATTTCATGCGAAAAAGCCAATGATTTTTAAAGTTAGAGCCAATTAAAGGTTAAGGCCCTTCTGCCGGGAACATTTGATAGAGCCTTTCTGCCGGACAAGCGACGTTATAAAATTGTAAACGTACATGTATTACAAACTCGAATTTTGAAAAATTATTGGTGGATGGTTTGCGGAAGATTTGGGCCTCTTGTCATAAAAATTTGCAATTGATGGCAACTCTAAACTAGAGCTGCTCAGGGAGCACAATTTTCCACCAAAGTCGCAATTTCTCTCCCCCATCCACCCAAATAACCTTGAAAATATAATCTTGAAAATGTCAACTAAGTTGTTGACTTTTGTCATCATTCACCTTTTTTATGATAAATCCATTAAATTGCCGCACTCTTCGTATTCACGTAACTAGTGTAAAAACACAAAAATATTCTACGACCTGAAGCCGTTGGGGGCGGTACACCACTTTCGCAATCGGACGACAAAGGAAAAAAAAAGTATGAGCTATTGTTTTGGATTTTCTTTGTGTTTTGCTCAACATTGACCGTAATACCTGCCCTCGAAAATTAAACTTGGGGTGTTTCATAAAGCTGTTCATAAGTTACGAACAACTTTACGAACGTCTGGTGATACTTTCTTGGGTGCTGAAGCAGTTCTCATGCTTTCATGTAGCGACAAGAAGGTATCCTGCAGTGTTGCGGTCTTAAAAGTCGTTCGTAACTTACCCAACAAGCTTTATGAACACCCCCCTTGGTCTAATTATTTTCTCTGTTTGAAAGTGTAAGTCTCACGAGGTTAATGGAAAATATGTGCTGATATGAGCTATTCGCAAACATAAACAAACAAACAACCAGAAATCAGGAACTACCATCAACTGCTCCACTGTCCTGGCGACTGGTTAAAAAAAAAACAATTCGCTTGATTGCAACCAGTTTTGAAGAGTGACTATTGATTACCAGGATTTGCAATTGATATTGTAAGTTTTACGAGACAGTGGCCCACCGAGAGTCCCCTCGTAAAATCTCATTGTTAAAACCGCATGCCATCCTCGGCACGCTCGACTCGCCGCTTACCAGTCTGGCATGAGTTAACTCACGAATAATGGTATACAGTGTGTCTCAAAATAATTGTGGCAAGTCAAATAAGCGCCTCTTTGGTAATGCATAAGAACACTTATGTTGACTCATGATCTCACAGTCACCATCAAGGGCATAGTCTCTAGCTGTTCAAATGCCAATAAAAGAGGAAAATCAAGCGACAATGAAAAGAAACATATTGAAAGAACGAAGCCACTGAACAATTGCAAGCAGTGGGCGTAGAGCAGGTTCGAACTTGGGGGGGGGTTATTTCTGTCCAGAGGGTCGCATCATAATGTATGTTCAACATAATACGAATCTATATGATCATAAATTTCGGGTTTTCTATGATTGAACGCAGTCGATGACGTGTTTATTTTCTTCTTCTCCGGATCGCGCGCTCTTCTTCTTTTTCTTTCATTGTTGTTTCAGCAGATGTCTGAGTTCTCTCTTGATTTGTTAATGACTATTGTTGATCAAGACCCTGCGCATGAACGAATACAGGCCAACCTACACACACACACACGTCACGTACACAAGAGCACACGACACAGCACACATGCACACACACCACCGCACCCACCACAACCACACCGCCACAGGCAGGACACCGAGCTCACACACAGCAGCACCCAGACACACCACACCACCACACACATCACACACACACACACACACACACCTACACCAGACACCACAACACACACACACACACACTTACACACACAACAACACCACACAGCACAGGTTCACAACACACACAGCATCCACCGACACGCGTCCAGCACACGTACACGACACACAAGCACACACATCATCACTCATTACACACATCTGCCACACACACACAACACAACTCAACACAGCACCACACACACACACACACCACACACACACACCAACACACACACACGACAGCAACATATATATACAACACATACCTACTGCAAACACCACAAGGGGAGAGACCCAGACACACCATGACACTATCCAGTAACAGCACACACAGTGCACATGTCACACACACCAGCTACATGCAAACACACATCAGACACACACACCACACACCACACACAACAGACACACACAGCCACAGACCAGACAGTGTCACACACACACCAACAAAACAAAAAAAACAAAACAACACACCCAGCACACACAGACACACAATACAGGCATACAGCGCACAATTATACCAGGACCCGACAGGATTTTTCAAAGGGGGTGCGTAAAAGGGGCCGCGAACTCTTTTCAAGTCGGGCAGGAGGGTCTGCCCGTCTGAGCGGTGGAGATTCAGGACTCGCATTTGGTTAAAATCGGCAGGGTTTCGGCGGGGTCAGGGGGGCTCACGGCATTTTGAGGTTATGAGGTTATGTTCCACCTCGTGTTAGCGATATTTTTGTGAAAGTGACGGTCACACGACATAATTAGCAACCCACCAATTTGTAAAGTGGGTGGCGTTTTAGAGTTTTGGAAGTTCATCCGACGGTATAATTTATATTCTAAAATTGCAGTGCAAGTGAATCATTAAAGAAAGTGATAGATTGGCGCGTCAGGAGGCAGAGCCCAAAACGCTCAGGAGTTGCCGAGTTAATAGAGCATATTTTTGACTCTCTGATACCACTATAGATGTCAGTGAAATGGACATTAACATAACATTACATTAACACTGCTACGATTAGCAGTATTTGAATCAGTTTTCCTTAATAAGCTAGGGGATATTGTACGACGACCGCTTCCTCCCTCGGGCCAACGTGGTGATATATCAGCGGATCCCCCGGATTAACCGTGTCCATGCAAAACGCTCTCTTGTTAGACCGCCACCGCGTTAAGGAAGGGCAAAGACAGTCGAGATCAGAATAGAATGTACTTAAGGAATAAGGTACACGAAATAAAAACACAAAATCGATGGATGAATGCATGATGATGATTGATGATGATCCGTGATGATGATGATCTGATAGATATGATGATATGATCGATGATTGATGATGATGGACTAAGTAATAAAGTAATAATTAATAAGAATAATATGGTAATATAAATAGTAATAATGAAAATAATAATCAATAATAATAATAACAATATAAAAAGTATAATAGTAATAATCCACCTAATACTCAGACAATAGATAATAAGGATATACTCGGATTAAGTGAACAATGAAATTTCCGGGAAACCTGCGGAGGGATATTGTACCATGTATCCCCCCCCCTCTAGTGAGCTGGGGGCTCACACCTATCCCCCGCTGCTCGCGCCCTTTGCAGGAAATGCAAGGAACAAGCTCCTGAAAAGTATACCTGTACGTAGTCGTATAACCAACGTATATGCCAACTTTCTCTTTACTTAAAATCCGATCGTCGCTACCGTGCGTCCTGATCGGAACACAGAACCATAAATGACAAATCGTGCGACAAGCAATGGGAGTAATTATGTAACGCATATAATGTTCTCAATAAACATGACTATAAGCTCGTCAAGTAATTGTTCATCAGTATCTCTGGAGTACCGGGATGATCTTGAAATTTTAATTGTAAACAAGACTTCCACTTTAGGCTTAGACCCTCGGCACATCAGAAAAAATAAGAGACGGACCCGGCCCGCGTCTGCATGTCCTTGTGCTCAGTGTCATAAACCCGACAGATGCAGCAAAAGATTGCACATTAAATTTTCAAAGTCATGTACTCGAGATGCATGAATAGATATAGTTTAATAAATGGTATCATTTGGAGGAGCATATAGTCAAACTTATTTTGACCTTTTTTTTTCGCATCCGTAGCCCCATTACTGTTCCAAAATAAGCCTGTGTTGCTTCTAGGTTCTGTTTCTGGACGCACTGTTATTATGTCCCGTGCAAACTAATACCTTGAACTTTTTACATTCATTTTTCTGCACTGACCATTTTTACACTGACATGTTTTTAACCCGTGCGGATTTACCAGTCTGAATTGTTTAAGCCACTGCCAGTTGTTTGACTGTCTGACATTTATTCGAACGTCTGACAGTTTTTACTTCTGACATTTTTTACTCCTCTGACATTCTATCCGTCTGACTTATTACCACTGCCGCCATTTTCACCGCTATTTTTAGACGCCACTGACATTTTAACCCGATGTGACATTTTCTTACCTGTGACTTTTTTACCATGTGACATTTCTACCTGACATTTAAACCTGTCACCCACCTTTCCCTCATACCTCCCACACAGTTTGCTTCTCTCAAATAAAATTAAAAACTCGTCATCAAAAGTAAAATCAACTATAAGCGTCACTCCGATATCGAATAAACAACATTACTTGTGAATATTACACTCCCACAATCGATTTATTGACAAAGATAAAATAAGTATGGGATTTACGGGTGATAATATAGCCAGTAGTTCTATAACACAGTTAACAACGTATTATAATAGTTGTTTCAGTTTAATGCACACCAATGTCAGCAGCTTAGCATAAACCTTAAAGGTAAAGGTGACATGATGGGGTTAAGTCCTCGACTTGTGCTGAAACTCAATTCTACGAGATCAAGTAACTGTGGCAAGGATGTCTCACCTGTGAAAATTGGAAGCTCAAAGCTGACTCGATCGTTCTAAAGTAACTCGCATCTGTATGTCTGTGACAGACAAACTCTGTTGTGTATAGGGTTCTACTGGAAATGTATTTTTAATCTGGCAGAGAAAATTAAAGCTTCTACTACGCTTCATCCGCTTCTTCTCCCTGAATACACAAATTACATACAATCCTCCACGTCGGGAGATAACTCTCAGTGGTGTAATTGGTATACGGTTATTTCAACTTATTTATTTCTTTATTACTTATATATCATCTTCTCTACACTAAGTGACTTGACATTTTCTGCGTCAGACAAATTCGTTCCGTCTTCCCCCCGGTTATTACATACCATCCGTAACAGTGGATCCTCCACGCATCTGAATATCCGCGCGGTGACATTTGAACGTAGTGGCCCCTTCTGGCAGCAACGGACACCGAGTGGTATCGCACGTTGGGATGTAGGATTAGACCACACACCGCGCGCGCGGTACGCGACAATTCCGCTTTGGGATCAAAATTCTCAGGCAAACTCCTTGGTGAGCCAAACTGGAGGCTACGGTTGGCTGTAAAGACATTTCTCATGCAGAAGGAACAAGAGAAATAATAAAATCCTTTTTGTACGCGACGTTCTAGCGACGCAATTAGCCCGAAATATCTAGTATAAAACAGTATCAGACTTCAAAATAAGACCCATTTAGGGAAACCTCCCCCGCAAAAAGATCATAATGCTAGTGTTTAAGTTTTTGTTTGCGAAAGGTCCACCTATTAGAGCGGTGTTACTTTGTGTAATTTTTTTCGTCCCACAATTTTTCTTTTCAAAATTGCAAATAATCCCCCGAAAAAAAATCCGAATGAGAAAATATATGATAGATACGGCATGATACTTGTTCCTTTTTTCTCAGACAGTATACGTATTAATTACGGGGCCTATAGCGGTAGTGGAAGCAGAGTAGAATCGTGTCATCCTCATTTGACACTTGCAAGTTCATGAATTTTCGCGAAATAAGACGAGAGTCTAGAAATTGTATACTTAATTGGGGGGGGAGGGGATAGCTCGCGGACTCCCTCCCAAGGGGGGGGGGTAAACATACTGTTTTGCCTCGAGCCCATCACCACTGAATTTGACACATCATATACCATTAGGCCTATGCCAACTTGATATGTTTTGTTAAACGGTATTCGGGATGCAATGCGCAAACTAATTAATTCGTTCTACATAAAAGACAGCAGGCATGGACATCATAGTCACATTTCTTAAACTTTTGTAGAATAGCACATCTTGCATGAGCGCGCGCGTAAAACTTTGACATGTTTTGCCTACCGGGTGGGCCCGCGATACATGCGATAAGATGGATCGACGCCGCTGGTATGCTCTGCCTTTACCCTACAGTTTCCAGCAGATTGTTATCACAATCCAGGAACTGGAGATAAATTTCGTGTATAAGAGTCCATGACCCCGACGGGGCAGAACTTCTAAGGATCCAGGAAGGTTGACAGAAAAATTTAGCACTAAAATACCACCCAGCATTCATACATTCTAATAATTCTTCTATACTTTTTAGAATAGCCCCCCCCACGTGGCTCGCCCCCATGCGAAAGGATGGATCGACGGCGCTGAATTAAGGATCATTGTTGTGTAAAGTGCCCTTTCATTGTCCTAGAGAAATTGTTGATCACATATCGGGCAGGTCAAACTGGTATGTGAGTAGCGTCGCGTGGGGCCCTGGCCAGTGTTCCGCTTAGTCCGCCGGATTTGTGGGAGCTGGGAAAATTTCCGTGCATAAGCGCTGCCAGTGGGGCAAGGAACTGGGAAGACTTGCAAAGCGATATCTCTAATCCATCGGTGCCGAGTGTGAGAGATTTGGAGGTTGAGAAGCTGCTGAATGGACGGGAACTCGGGAGCTGTTGAAATCAAGATTAATCAGGGCAGGCCGGGCTCTCGGTCTGGCTGGAGCTTGGAGGTAATTTGTCGTAGGGGCTAGCTTATGGGATTAGTTTGAAGGGAATTGGTGGGCAGCTCTAGCAAGGCAGCATAAATATACATGCGAGTGAACTGATTTAAAAGTAGGGTGGAAAATTCAGTCATATTTTGAGATGTGAACATTAAAATTGTAAAATTATTTTGCCACAAACTGGCCAATATTCTTATACTATTGAGTTTGTTTCAGCGATTTTACACGGAATTTTGGAGATTTTCATATTCTCTCTTTTTTGTGGATTGCGGGGGGGGGGCAAAATCCCCTAGAGCACGAGGCCTCGTGCGAATACGACGAAGCTCTGTATGGCATGTAAGTGATGTAAATTTGCAGACTAAATGCACTTGGGAATGGTCAAGGAGTTCGTAGGCTCAAGGTGAGAATCTCGGCCATCTTGTGCGTAGTACCAGCAGCGGGAGTTGCTTGTTCTGTATTTTGTTTACGTGAATTCGATTCTACCATATTCGTTTGTGGTCCAAGTTTGAAGATTGGATTGTTTGCAGAACTGGGAATAAGACGGAAAAATTGATTTCAAGCGGTGAAATTTTCTCAGTGCGGGGGCTGCCAACAGAACAGGCGACGGCCAGATCGAGTGCTACCAACATTAGAACGGACCCGGTTGCTAATGCGGCGTAATAGAGCGTGTGTTTTCGGCAAAATGAACGGCTTCCGTGAACCAGAGGGTTTCGTCGGTTTTTAAAGACGTGTTAAACTACCGGGCGGACTTAACAAAAGAGATGTTGAACTGTTGTGTCGCAAAAAGCAACTGGCCACTGGGCCGCAGAGAACCACAACATAGGCGAGAGATTAAAATGATTGTGTCTTTGCGATAAAGTCTGAGATAGATAGGGCCCTATAATTCAAAGTTTCTTTTGGTTCATTGTCCAAATTGGTACTTCTGTGGGCGATGTGGTAGTCCTGTGACTTTACGGCATTTGAAAATAGTCAGATTTGGTGGAGAGAGGGCGGAAAGAAAGAAAAAAAAACCTATCGGTGAACGAAACAAAAAAAATCCCCATTTTTTTATTGGTAGTTTTGTTCAAGAAACTGTTTACTTACTCGACCATGACAGGCAGCAATGTTAGACACTAACAGTGGATGCGCTAATCTGTCATTGTTGAGCCTGCAACGGTGTTATGAAATGACGCAGTTTTAGTGCTTCATTTATATGCTCTTCACGAAAAAACGAAAGGTGTACCGTTGGAATACTTAATTCTGGATGATCATTGCTGACTTTAGCGACGAAGTTGGTGGGTAGTATCTATCGGGTTGTAAATTAAATCGATATTGTCTATAGAAACGGACAAACAATATTCGCACCGATAATCCAAAAACTTAATTAGTTCACAAACAAACTTTGAGTATGTAATGGGTATAGTGATATATAAGTAGACATAATTAAAGAGATAAATTATTTACAGGAATGCGAGTGCACAGATGCTTCTCTCTACACATAGAGCAGTATAAGCGGGATAATCTTCCAGGACTGCTGATAAAATTGAATTTTCTTTGTGTGTGAATCCAAAAATCACTTCATTAACTAATACTTATTTATATGAAGGTGAGTCGAGAATTCGTCTCTCTAGCACGTGTAGATATACAACACCATCACAAGCTTTCACAATCATTGATATATTTAAAGTTTTAGGATTGATATACTCAAAGTCACGCGACATTGGTGACACGTGGTTTATTGAAGATATGAGACCCCGAATGCATCTGTTCAAGAGATTCGCCAGAAGCGTGGGGAAGCCGCCGGGTGAGCGGAGTAAAAGAATTAGGCTGTTCCAGAAGAATGAGATAAACGGTCAGAACATATACAGCCTATTAACACTAATTGAAGAATTTTATTTCCAGAAGCGGTAGATCCACTTGTAACAATTCTCTGGAAAAATTGGTTTTCTAATTGATTGATTGATTATTGATTGAATTGTTTTATTTCTATGTAAACACATATACAATAACAATGGGTATGCATAGTTACGGAATCATTGAACATATCATAATCATTAAGTGGGAGGGGTTGTGTCATAACACAAATGAATGGCTTGAAAATAACACGTCCCTGGCGAAGTTCAGAGTTCTGACTCTGGACTTATAGCTAATGCAGCAAATAAGAATAATTAAGAGGGGACATAACGAAACGGGTGAAGAAATACTAGACGCATTAGTGAGTGCAGTATAGAAATACGAATAATATTTGATGTGTGTGAGTACGTGCATTGAGTATAGGTATACATGCTGGCATTCGAAATACAAGTGACAATGTAAGAAGTATGTTAGCATAACAGTACAAAGGAGACTGAAGCAAGTTTATGACGACCGTTTACACGACTGAAACCTAATGAAGGGAACAGTTTATTCAAAGTAGATTGCTTGTATTCAAATTTAACGATTAAGCTAGTTCGGGCATTTCGATTATTGGGGAGGTATGGTATTCAGATGTCGGACCACGTGTGTATTGGGG
>JZLH01S0236799.1:7453-21786 GCA_001188425.1 Eucidaris tribuloides | reverse complement strand
TGTTAAATTAATTTGCACATCCGTACATAATTATATACTCACAACAACCCCCACGCACGAACATACTTCATTAAACTGCGCAATTGATAATCACCCAAACCAAGGATATACTACTACATAGTCCGACAAAAGCACACTCTTGACGCTCAGAAAATAGTGTGATAAACCGTCTGCTGTATGACAAGTAAGATTGAGGGTGGAAGAAAAAAACACAGCTGCCGAAAACTGAAAAGGCGGTGAAGATATTGGATGGTACAAGTTGTACCGTACAAATATTTCGGAGAAGAAACTATTTAAAGCTTCTGTGATTGCTTTGACATAAACTGCAAAGACAAGAACGGAAATTAGTCACTAGAATACTGTTTGGGTGACAATGCTTTTCAGTTTGCACTTGAAAGTAACACAAAATTCGAAGTTATTTGAAATTCCAGTTCTAAAGTAGACTGGGTGATTTCAAGTTCGGTGTTGAAATCTGGTGGGGTGTTATAACAACACCGAGACCGGCTAGAATACCGAACTTGAAATAACCTACTTTATGATGGTAATGAAGTGCAATTTTTCATGGTAACAGTTTCACACCATACTTTTTCAGGGCACTGCAACTCAGCTCGGCTTTTACCTTATGGTCAGAAGCATAGTCGAATAATCCCTTTAACACGAGGAAACAAACAGTATTGGCAACTGCCTACCCCCCCCCCCCCCACGTGGCTCCATCACCCTAGCATCGAAGTACATACTGTATTTGAGGGTAACAATATTGTAACAAGGGTATGAGCTGGTTGTTGGTGAATAATGAGGTCCCGAGCGACTCCCCAAAGATATTGTCGTTAGAAACGGAACTGGATGATTTTGACGAGATGGTAAACTGGTCATAGGAAACGAACCTTGCATTGCTCTTTTCCTGTTTTCTGTTCACTCCGTCTTCTGGGGAGGGGAGGGGCAGCACTATAGGAGCACGTTCTGCCTTTTTATGGGTACATTAGGGGGATTTCCCAGTTGATACCAAGTTGCTTTAATAGAAGCAGGTATAAAGACATCAATGCAAGTGTGAGAAAATTCGAGAAGGCCTGACAAACGTTAATAATTTAATTTGACAAAATTCTCACACTCATTAAAAATTAGCAACTCAGTTACTGTGTTGTTTTATACTACCAACTCTCCATTTATTTTGTACGCAAAATGTCACTAATTTTCGTTTAAATTCCACTTTCTACCTTCTGTATTCCGTGTATGTGCAAACTAGCGCTTATATGGATGTTTTCTATGCCAAGTAAGTGTTTTCAGGCATAACATACCGTACATTATTAAAGCTACAATGTTGTCAATATTGTGATGATCTTTGAGAAGTGAAAATCAATGAACAGCTATTCCATTTTTCTCCCATAGCCTGCTGTGTTATATGTTTTTTGTCCCCATGACAATTCATGCACCGATTATTATTTTGATAGTGACTGCATAACTCGCTAAAGTTTCGTGTTTATTTGTTACTATCGAAATAATGATTGTGTATATATACTAAAGTTAGACCTTTTTTAAAAAATAGGGCTTCCACAATGTTAATCAATTCCTTTAAGCTCGTCAATAGGTAATCTTTATTCAGTAGCAATTAAAATCTCACCACTGGAACCACTCAAAGTGAGATTACCATATAGACCGTGCCGTAACGCAATCACTAACTGAGCTGATGCACATCGTTACTATCGTCGTTTGATTAAGAAATCTGAGAAAAAAATCTTGACCATATTGTCAGAAAGATTTCTTATAATGATGCCATGTGCGCAAGGAAGTCACTATTATCATCATCTTCGGTGTGGCATGTCAGGATTTTTTTTTTTTTTAAAGAAGGGCCGAATCAGTTGTCGGGGGGGGGGGGGGGTTACGACGGCATCACACGTTCATGGGGTGGGAGAGGGGTTACTTTTATTTTTTTTTTCTTTTTTTGTACCGAATAAAGGGGTCTGCGGTTTGGTCCCTCTGAAATCTGGATCCACCACTGTACCCCCGGGGGGGGGGGCACTTAGTATAATTGTGTGATACCTATGTGCCGCGGTTTAGACCCCTAATTTCAGCCCAAATTTCCGTTCCAGAGCATCACAATTTCCGAAGGCACAGAATTTTTTTGATTTTTTCAATTCCAGAGACCCCCAAATTTGCCGTTTCGCTTTTGATTTTTTGCTCAGCCGCGCCGCGAAGCGGCGCGGCCGGGCCAGAGCATCGAAAAAAAGTTATTCTATGCGACATGTTGTGACTTAATTTCATGTTTGGACTTTAAAGAAAATGGCAAGATTGGAAGTAGTTCTCAACCTTAGGACACAATGCTCCTAGAATCACGTATAGGTCTATCAGTTTTTGCTGTGAAAATGTTGTAGTCATACATTTCCCTCTACAATTCTTATCATGAATTGCTGTGACGGTGAATTTTATAATTAATGTGTAGCTTTCTATGCGACCAATATTCCTATCGCTGACTATTTGTCCACGAGTAAAGAAATTCAAGACAAATCCTTCCAGCACAAATATACATTCTACCCAATGTAAACGTTTTAACTCATTCGGTTCTTGAAGCATTTTTGACTTCTCACAATCATAATATCACTGCCGTTTAATGATCAAATTTGTCAACAATTGTCCGGACAACTACATCAAAAAGCCCCCTTCCTCTACATACCCCAAAATTACACACAAGAATGAACACAATAAAAAGGCCCTTAGTGTAAACAAAAAAGCTATGTTGCACTGCAGACAAATTTTGAATCGGAGAGCCGCAACCTTATAACCTCTTTACTGACAGCCTGTGCGTTTGTCTGTTTGTCTGTCTTCTAGTGTTATGCTGACGTGTTTTTTTTTCAATCCTAGCTCCTTTAATTGAATTCAACTACAGAAAGAGAAAGCAACGTTCTAAAACCAAGAGTCGTAAACTGGATTACTTGTAATCGAGACGGCAACAGCTTATACTCTTCCCAATACACCAAGGATTCAACGACAGGAAATGTTTCCTGATAAATGACTCATCAATAATTTTAAAGCCACAGTTATTTAAAAAAAAAATATATGAGCTACATAATCCTCCATGCTCCAAGTGTCTTTTATAAGGTCTAAAAGAGAAGCCCTGAACAAAATTCTATTTCAAAATGATTACTTAGTGCTTTAAAAAAGTGAAAATCTACAAATACTCAGAGCTAATACAAGCACTTTTTTTTCTTCTCTCTCTCTCTCTCTTCTGCTAAACAAAGTTGAGGTAAATCCTTCCAACTTTATTATACCTCGCGAGACTAGTTCAGCTTAGTTTTGGTTTGTGAGGCATTTAATCTTGCTCCCATCTTTTCTCATTTTCTTTGATATCTGAACATTCACCAGTTCCATGGCATGAAATAAAGTGTGATCCATCTACGGAGAGCGATAAAACTTGTATTCATATCATTTATACCAAATTACGTGGTGAACAAGTGTTTGTAAATACAGAGGGCGGGGGGGGGGGGGGTACGGGGACATTATGTACCCAATCGGGGAGGGGGGAGTGGAAGCGATATTGGATGTACTGACGAGTGAATAGTGCTTTGTACTGCCTTTTCAAAATTAACTTTAAAATATATTGTTATGATTCACGTAACCTCAGGTTATAACAATCAAATTGTTGTTGTGTTTTCTTTCAAAACTTCTGAGTATTTCATTTTGGTCTCGCCTGAACGAAGTTCGGCAGAGACCCAGTAATCACTTTTCCTGTTGGTCTGTTGGTCTGTTACGAAAATGTTTAAGTTTTTGTTTAATTTGCTCTCATTTCTTTATTTCTGCATCAATTGTGTTCACACTTGGTACAAATGCTCCTTGGGTAATACCACACGTTTGTTAATGAGGATGATGAGGTCAAAGGTCATCTAGGGGTCAAAAGGTCAAATGATATCAGGCCATGTGCATCATTTTTCTTGTTACGAAAATGTTAAAGTGTTGTTTAACTAGCTCATTAACTTATTTCTGCATCAATTGTGTTCACAATTGGTACAAATGATCCTTTGGTAATACCACATGTGTGTTGCTGAGGGTGATGAGGTCAAAGGTCATCTAGGGGTCGAAAGGTCAAATAATAATGAGTTACGAAAATGTTAAAGTTTTTATATAACTTGCTCTAATTTCTTTATTTCTGCGTCAATTGTGTTCAAACTTGGTAATAATGATCCTTGCGTAATACCACTTGTGTGTTGATAAAGATGATGAGGTCAAAGGTCATCTAGGGGACAAAAGGTCAAATGATATGAGGCCATGTGCATCATTTTTTTTAAAGGTTTTTATTTAACTTGTCTCATTTCTTTATTTCGGAATCATTTGTGTTCACACTTGGTACAAATGATCCTTGGGTAATACCACATATGTGTTACTGAGGGTGATGAGGTCAAAGGTCATCTATGGTTCAAAAGGTCAAATGATACGAATTACAAAAATGTTAAAGTTTTTGTTTAACTTTCGCTTTCTTTCTTTTTTTTGCATCAATTTTGTTCAAACTTGGAACACTGAAATGATCATCAGGTATTGTAACATTATATGATACCCGTAAAGGTTACATCTCTTAACTTTTCCATACCGCATTTTGATTTGCGTTAATCTTCATTTTGTATAATTGCTTTTAATTTCAATTGGAGGTGGAGTCAGCCCTGGCACGTTGACATCGTTGCGTATGGTAAATTTGCATGTGTGGTACATAAAGTATGCATGCCCTGGTTATGTCAATGTAATTATTTTAAAACATATTATGCAACCACATGAATTGGGAAAGATGGCCTTTGGTCAGATTTACGCAGTTAATCTTTTTCTTTCCCCGGCGTTCATGTGGCTGTTTTCAACAATTTCAATATTTTCTATGCTTTGTATAATTTGATAATGCTTATATTGTTGTATATGTTTGATGTATATTTTGATTTGCCGAATAAATAATAATAATAATAATAATAATCAAAGGTTATGTAGGGATCAAAAGGTCATATTGCATGTTTTAATGATCGCGAAATCAGGCGAGACTCGTGGTTCGCGAACCACCTTGTGTTGTTATTGCAAAGATACAGAGAATACTCGAGGATTCCCTCGAAACTATACAAAAAAATGTAATACTAACGATAGATAAAAGAATGAAAGCCGAATTGCACGTCTTTTACCATAATTAAGTAAAGCAATATTCCTTTACTATGACTCTTTTGTATTCAGTAAAGTATTGAACTTTTAAGGTAAAAAATTCCTGCGTGCTAACTCTCACATGAGTGTCTGCTTGCCGCATCTTTGCTTTGCGCTTTGCCAGATCTATAGTGTGCGATTTACAACATAACTCTGAACGGCACGCCACCATAATTTACGTTTGCGTGGACGTGACTCTATAAATGTTTTATTGGCGTTCACTGCTGAATGTTGATCTTGCTGATGGGATGTTTGGTGCTCAAAGTGACTTTTCCTTAAATGTCAATAAATAACACAACTTTTAGTTTGTAATGTTTCATGCTTGTAGGAACATAGAGATGAACGCTCGCATAATGAATATATTAATGTCACAGACCCAGATTTTAAAGATTCCCCCAAATCGCTCGGTCACTGCAGTCTCTTGCGGAATTACTCCATGGTAATCATACAAAATTGTAAGAATACAACGCAACGACTTTACCTACTAAAGGAGTTCCAATGTTCCCTAAAATGCTCGCTCGCTGCGCTCGCTCACGGTATACCTTTCAACAATTTTAACGTACATACATGCTATCGTAATTCCAAGGAAAATACAGTGTACTTAAAAATAATGATGTAACGATTTTTTAAAGCAAAATAACCGAGCATACAAATATCACTACCCCTTTCCAGGCACGCTTTGTGGCCTTCGCTTAAAATCCACCCTGGAAATAAAATTTAGGTAATCGACTGTTTGCCCCCAACCCGTGAGTTAACCCACGATTCACCACTGCCACTATCCTTATCCTTATCATGTCAACCCTATCTTTTCCACGCGGCAAGAAGGAAGAGTATACACGAATTGTGAATACTTTAATTACTTGGTCACAATTTATTAAAGCACAAGTTTAGTTTTGGCGATATTTTTTATTTGAAAGGTTTATGCCCAAAGGTCATATCACACCAATAACATACTGTGAATGTCTTTAGTTTTTTTTTTTATAATTAATGAAAAATCTCGGGGGGGGGACCCCGGAGATTTTCTATTAATTAATCAAAAAACTAAAGACATTCATTCGGGGACCCCCGAGATTTTACATTAAATAACTTTAAAAAACCCAAAGACATTCATAATCTGTTATTGGTGTGATATGACATTTGGGCATAAACCTTTCAAATAAAAGAAAAATCACCAAAACTAAACTTGCGCTTTAATTAATGTACTACAAGTAGTGGTGTAATGGCGGTAGGCCTACTTAACACCATTTATCAAACTGAATCTTAAAGATTTATCTCCTTGAAGATATTCATCAGTTTACAGATGCGGGTTGTCGAACAGGTCAAATTCAAAGCGATTTAAGAATGTCGGATGTGATGCATGGGGAATGACACTGATTGATGCGGTGTCCATGATTGCCATGGCAACCACGATTGATGAGCGCGGTGGTAATGATCTCTTCAGAGTGAGGAATTTAAAGGCGATGAGAGAGAACAAGGTGTTTACGAATTTGTTCTTGATTTAGCGCGGCTTGATCTTAAAGATTGTGTCATTCATTTGCAAGTCAAAAAACATCTAAATGAATGAAATCAGCTGAAATCATATCCAATGTGAAGATTAATATAAATAAACACCTCTCATAGAGACTTGGGGTAAAATATTGAGTTTTGGTGAAAATATGGACGGTTAAACTTCATCCTTTTTCAAATTACTCAGAAGCATTTTCAAAAAATCTGCGACGTCAAACGTGCACGTGCCGTTCCAAAATTGTCCGATCAGCCGTTAGCCAAAGGTCGTGCGGAGGTTAGCCGTTTAACCAATCAGTGCCCTCCGCTGGTCTTGCGACGTTACACAATAACCGTGATTCGCAGTTTGAGCAAAATTGAAACTCACGGAAAAAACAACATTCTGGTAACATGTCGTTATTAGTTTTTCTCATAAAACAACAAATTCATGACGTATGGATCTCAAACTTTCAACACACCATTTGTAAGTACTAAACTACCGTTTGGTATTGATAATGAAGGGAAGTAATGGACTTGCACATCCCTGACACAATCTTTAACCAGAACAACTCCCTGCTTTAACGTTGCTTCTTGGAGCCACAAACAAGAATAAAATATCATTGTCCCGGATCATTGTAATGCCTGAGTCGATGCCGTAATCATTTTCATATCTCCCGTGTGGATATACCGGGTGGGGAGGAATGATTATAGGCAGAAAATCCCTTTTGCACACCGACAGAATTAATAAAAACAAAATCTGTGAAATCTGAAGATCAATTAATATTTAGAATTTGAATATTGTACACAACACCAGCCTCATGTGTACACTCCGGCTCATAATTATGGAATATTTTAGAAACATTTTAGAAGTTGCCATTTTTCCGTGAACGGTACATCTGTGATTAATATTTGCTCACCCCAGGTGAAACAATTATAATTTAAGAATTTCAGGAATTCTGAGAATTTGTAGCGTCCGTCTCGACACTAAAACCTTGTTTATAAATGGCGGTATTGTTGTTGTTGTTGAGTCACGTGGTGGTTACGCGCGTCATTAGACTTGTAACAGACAATTCTGATGTTAATTTAATGATAAGTGATATTAGATACAAATCTATCAGTTTTTTGTGGTTGTCTTTGTTAAATTACTTTAATTTAATACTTTTTCATGATTTTTTGGGATTTAAAAAAAAATATGTAATTGTTCTTGCACTCAAACGTATTTTAGTTTTTAATTTAGTCATCTCCGGAAATCCAAAAATTGTTTCACATACTGCGTTTTTGTGAAATAAACACTTGTCTTGAAAATTTTGGACGATATAGGAGAAAGAACTTAAGTACCAACAAAATATTCCATAATTATGAGCATGAGTGTATATAGCCTGTGTGTCAGACTGAGTTACATTAATTCGGTAATTAATCAATTGGTCCCTGAATGCCAATTTGCAGAGACACCGGTGTATGATAGCCATGTAGCAAGTGGTAGGGCAAGTAATTTGTAACCCTTTTCATGCGAATGTTGCATCCGTGCACAATCGTACAATTAAATTGAACAATCGTAATAATTATTTTTCTCCTTCACCTTTGTACAGGAGACTCTTAAAAACAAGTAGTGCACTACATGTATGTGCTTAATTTACATCTATAGAAAATTTTCCATTTTCAATAGCGCAATAAGGAAATCAGATTTCAAATAAAACGGGAAAAGAGCAATCGTCATTATTATCACGTCGGAATAAATTCAGTGTTTAAAGAGTTAAAGACATGGCTAACATTGTGAAGCTTCAATTTAAATATTGTCAAAAAATTGATATCCGAGCTACACAATAGTGCTTAAATGGACAAATAAACATCCTAGCATACAAAAGTTTGGAATATTATATTAAACAAATTAGTGCTCCTCCCATATAGAAATTATTCAGACCAGTATAGTCTATGGAAGGAAAAAGACGAGGTTAGGAGAAGGTCATACTGGATACTCTAGATTTTCACTCTTTTAAAGCACGAAAATGACCACTTTGAAGTACAATTTTTCAGTGTTTCATTTTTAGACCTTATTAAAGACACTAAGAGCATGAAGGATTATGTATAGCTCAGATGTTTTAAACTGTGACTTTAAAGAAATATCACGTAGTAGCACAAGGGTTTATGTAGACTGATAATTTATATCAGTAGTCCTACATGCTATATATAATTCAATTGCAGACCTAACAGTTAGTTTATTCCAGCATCTCTGTATAATTACGGTAGAGGTTCTCACATTGTTTTTGCCTTTATAAGTACATTCACACCATGTTCGGTTTTAGTCCAGTAAAAGGATACACTACCTTTAAAGGATCCAATGTTCCTTCTCAACATTTAACGAGACTCGTGGGAATAGAAACAGAAAACAAAGACAGAAAAGTTTTGTTTATCACCATTACGAAAACAACTTGCATTCATAACATACCGTCATGTTGGTTGTCATCTTAAATACATTATATTGAATGATATAACGCGGCGCATTCGTGAAAAATCCCAGAACGTTGAACTCTTCCATCGTGATAATCTACAGTAGCATGAAACGTGCGTCAGAACATTTGAAACAAAGGCTGTCTTACAGTTATTTGAAAAAATAGCGGACATGTACATATTATTTGCTCTCATATGATTATTTTCTTTGATGATCAAATAGAACAATTGAACTAAAATAAGTACAGATATTATTTTATATTATTATTATCATTATTATCATTACTACTATTTTTTTCCTCCTCTTTCTCCTCCTTCTGCATAACACAGAATAACATTAATAAATATTGCATAGTTATTTTGATTAATTTTAAATAAGAATCGCTATTTTTTTTCTTTTTTTTTCTTCTTCTTCTTCTTCTGCTTCTGCTTCTCCTGCTTCTTCTGCTTCTTCTTCTTCTTCTTCTTCTTCTTCTTCTTCTTCTTCTCCTCCTCCTCCTCATAATTCTTCTTCTTCTTCTCCTCATAATCGTCCGAGTCGTCGTCGCCATCATTATTATGTGGAACTCAGAATATTGTGTAACAGTGAATTAATCAAGACACGTTGTCAGTGATGTCATCCAATATACTAATAAAAATATTCACATGTAATAAGATATCAACCCCCCAAAATATGCGATATTTTGTATTTGTGTTGCCCCAGATTCAGATCCTCCCTTTAAATATTTTCTCCGCCGTATCGAATGACGCACGTGACCGCAAGGCGGTCAAGCCCGAGTGCCCACGTGCTCTACTAAAAGAGTACTTCTCACGTGATTTGTCGATGGAGCCCAGTTATCAGGACTCGAGCAAATCTGGTGGCTGCGCATCACGATTCCTTGTCAGTTCATTAGTTTGGGGGGGGGGGGGGACTCAAAGTGCGATTTAGGGTCACCTGTCTTAGCCCTTGTTTTGTGGTTGTCCATGTTTCAGATCCGTATGTCATTGTTGGACATGGACAACCACAAAACAACTGGAACAAAAACTAGGTAGGCCTATACTACATCACAGAGGCCAATGCCAATGGAGAGAAAAATGCTGAACATCATCACTAAGGGACAAGATAAGAAATACAGAAATTCGAAGACAAGCACAAACTAAAGATATCATGGAAAGAGTGAAAGAAGCAAAATTGAGATGGGTAGGACACCTAATGTGAAGGAAGGAAAGACTGAAGGTGGTCAAAAAGGGCCACAGAATGGATACCGATCGAGAGATAGAAAAAGATCCAGAGGAAGACAAACCCGTAGATGGCGGGATGATATCACATCATACATAGGCAGTACCGGGAGTAGAATGGCTCATAACAGGAAGTCATGGAAGGATTATGAAGAGGGCTACAACTAACTGTGGATGAACTCAGCCTGGTGAGGTGAGGTCTTGGCCCTTATCTCCTCACTTAAAAAAATGTCAAGATATTATGCACTCTTTCATAACATATTAATTCATGAGAAAAATAAATCGAAACAAATTGTTTATTGTTCATTTATTATTCATTCAGGTATATGCAACAAAAACTTGACGAGTAGCAGATAGGGGTCAATTAACAAACAAATGCGTTAAAATACAAAACACATCGACATATAATTTATAAAATTAAAATAATAATTACGATACAACAGAAACAGATGATAATTTATGATATATAAACAAACAGATTTTGATGGAAAATAATAATTAAATCTATAGCAATATTATTAAAATGGTATGGGTTAAAAATGCTGAATGCGTTAATTTGAAAGGAAAATCAACCCGTATCACCACCATACACAGAAAATTGCATGTAAAATCGCATATAAGATATTATTTTTAGCATTTCACAAGGGTGATAACCTGATGTACTCACAAGAAATTTACGATTTCAATGCTGCCCTGCTCCCGTCCGATCGCCACCCACACCTTATCCCCCTTACTAAATGTAGAACAAACTGGAATCTCTTATTGAGAGTTTGAACTCGGTTACCCGGGAGTTTGAAAGCGATCCCATGCCAAAGGTATTGCAACATACGCTATATAACGTATATATTTATACAGAGGATTTTTTTTCTTCATTTTTTAAGCAGACGTTTCTGCATTTATTAAGAAATCAAAATTCACAAATTCTTCATAAAATATTCATAAACAGCATATCGATACACATGAATGTGACAATTGAGTTATACTGTATTTAAAAGAAATTATAGACATTATATAAAGTTGAAGGGGTCCTTCTGTAATGATGTCCTAGGGTCGTAATTGTTTAAAAACGACAAATGGTTTAAAATGAGGTCATTGAATATTCTTTCTCCTTCGTTCTCTCCAAGGCAGAGAGATTATCCAATGCAGGAAAGACATCCACAACCAGCGAAGAAGAAAGCGCCTACTATCTTCATAAGATAGCAGTAAGGAAGTCAGATAAGGCTATACTAATTAAAGATGGCGGCCTTCGTTCTACGTCATTATGTACAAAGTAAAGAAAGGTAACATGAGAGTAAATTATATTCACAATAGTAAGCCACTTTAGAATTGAGAAATAACAAGAAATCATAACTTGAACAGGTCCTGTCTAAATATGGGCGTATCCTCCTCACTGCTGTCTTATGAAAATGGGAAGCGCTTTCTTCTTCGCTAGGTGTGGTTGTCGTTCTGAGGCCGCTTTAAATTAATTTAATTTTTTGGTTGTTGGAAGTCTTTCCAAATCATCAAAACAATTTCACAGGAAATATAAAACCAAATTACGTTGCTAGGGTGAATTAACACCCCACCCTTGTAGGGAGGCGAACAAAATGTTAAATTTCTATTCCAGCAGCTCTACTGTGGGTGCGCCTGCATTGGATCATCTCTCCGCCTTGGAGAAGGAAGGAGAAAGAATATTCAATAACTAAATTTTAAATCATTTGTCATTTTTCAATAGTTACTTAACTAGAGCATCATTACAGAAAGACGGTAAAGACCCCTTCAACCCAAAATACTTACGTTATAACGTTTCTTGCAATACCGTGGCGTGGGAGTGCATTTTCCACTCGTAAAAGTGGAATTCCACTCTGAATTTGTCTGAAAGTAGTGAAACTCACTCTTTAGGAGTGCAATTACCAGTCTTACTCACTTTCCCACTCCGAATTGGACTGGATTTTTCTACTTTAAAATGACTCCCCATACAGAGTGTGAGTCTTATTATATCTCTTCACTCCAATTTGGTATAGAATACTAGTAGTGGGTAAATTCACTCTTTAAAAAGCGACTTCCACGTATCTTAAGAAAGGAATTGCACACATAATTATGTGAATCAAAAGTATTCACTCTCTTAATAAGATCAGAGCAAAATTCCATATATTTTTGTAATTTAATTGTCGATACATTTTTTTTAAATGTACATAAACATATGAAGCACTACCCTCCTATATTGTTTCAAATTTGAAGCTTCACGATAATACTATGAAGAGAATTGCAGCGTTTATTTGGTGGCAAAGAGTTTAATTTTGTTGGATTCGTACTATGGTATGACTCAAATATAACCTGCAATGTTTCACTTTGAAATACTCTTTGCTTCTTGATTTACCAATTACTGTAACAGTTCGATAATCAGAAAGCAGTGGGTACAGCGAGTTTAAGAAATTCAAAATGTACGGCAGCTCAGAAACGTTTTAACAATTCCCCTTCGGAATTACATGTATTATTTTTTTCTGCAAAAATATACACTTATTTCACTTATTTCACTTATATACTGTAGCCCCCTTGACGGCAATTATGATTATATGTCGTTGACAAAAGCCATAAAACGCAGACATTAGCATTATTGCGAGACGGCATGCAGTCCATGCTGCTCATTTACGGACTTTACAACAAGAATGGCTTATGACATGAGTATAAGTTTCTACGTTTCTCCCTACTGAACAAACGAGACATTGACTGCGGAAAATTCACCCCGGAGCGTCCACCCCCGCGACCCAGGGGAGACGAAACAACTCGCAACGTTGTGGGACAAAATAAAAAATTAATGTCCCTCGGTGCCATTAATATTGAGACATACTGTTCCGATTGCCAACAAAATAATGCCAAATTACTTAAAATTGAACATTTCCTGATCTCCGTTACACATTAACAACTCCCCTTCTCGCGTAAGGAAAGCGCCCTGCATGTAGGTTTAACCAGACGTCTTCTCGCTGCACTCATTAGATTCCACACGTAAAGGCATTGTATAATAATGTTTCCAGTTTTAAAAAATCTGAGCTGCATGATTCCCCATGCTACCAGTGTATCTGACATGGTCTAAAAATGAAGCCCTGAAAAAATTGCTGTTTAAAACGATCATTAAGTGCTTTAAAAAGTAAAATCATTGAAAGACCATTTAGCTCTCCCCATAGACTGCTGTGTTGCTGAATTTCTTATCGCCTGATAGGAAATTAATGTGCCAATTTGTATCTGCACATATTGTACTAATGACAGCATAACTGTCCAAACTTTTGTGTTCTAAGGTGTTTATTTGTCCATTCAAACACTGCCAGATATGTCAGATAGCAAAGTTCAACAATTTTTTAAACATGTCTTCCACAGTGTTATATAGTGTCTTTAAATGTTATCCATATCTTTGAACACAAATTTTGCTTTGACAACTACCACTACTTGCACAATGTCTGATAGTAATTCCTGACAATCCGTGCACGTAGCAACCGTTCATTTGTTCATCCGTGTGATTTTCTTCTCTTATTTTTTTTTTTTTTTGGGGGGGGGGGTATATTTGTGAATTTTTGTACATTTGTGTGAAAGTCATCTGTATTTCAGTAAATTGACAACACGTATAGGTCTAGGTCTCATGCTCTGTCCATTCGTCACCTCGCTCCAAGGATGCCACTCGTAGGGGAAACCCACTATCGTAGGGGATTTTAGCCAACTAGCGAGATATAGGGGATACGGGGAAAAATGACCTTCCGTAGGGGAAAAGTGTGGGGGTTGACAATTTTCAGAAGAATTCCCTGATATATTCGTCCGTTGTCCATCTCCGGCAAAGAAACCGTGACCAATCTCTTGCATTTACTAAGGTTATTTTGTAGGGGAAAACGTACCTTCATAGGGAAAAAAAGTGGATTTTTGTAGGGGAAAACATAGCTTATAGGGGGAAATTGGGCTATTGCGGCGTAGGGGGAAAATAGTGTCGATAGGGGAAAATACGCATGCGGCTTAGGGGGGAATTAAAATTTTGAGTGGTAGCCCTGCATCGCTCACCG
>JZLH01S0236761.1:18070-35222 GCA_001188425.1 Eucidaris tribuloides | reverse complement strand
GTTTATCTGCATCCATTGCTGGAATACATTTACTATTTCACTTCGTACAAGACGTTGCCCTTTAAGCAACCAGAAAAAAAAATGAAAGTGTGATTTTCAAAATGCTATTTGTTGTGTTTGCTATATTTCGTGAGGTCACTCTTTCCCTAAAAACTAACTTTCCATTTCCAATGGCGCTTCTTGTGAAAAAAATAAGAATTCGTTATATCGAGTTTATCTGCATTCATTGCTGGAATACATTTACCATATCACTTTGTGCAAGACGTTACCCTTTAAGCAACCAGAAAAAAAATATGAAAGTGTGATTTTCAAAATGCTATTTGTTGCGTTTGCTATATTTCGCGAGGTCACGCTTTCCCTGAAAACTAACTTTCGATTTCCAATGGCGCTTCTTGTGAAAAAAAATATGAATTCGTTATATAGAGTTTATTTACATCCATTGTTGGAATACATTTAATATATCACTTTGTGCAAGACGTTGCCCTTTAAGCAACCTGAAAAAATGAAGGTGTGATTTTCAAAATGCTGTGCATTGTGTTTGCTTGAGAGAATACATTGATTGAAACGCAAGAGATATAATTTTGACGTTAATAAGGAGAAGTTAGCACAGGTCGATATACATTCATCTGTACACGGCGATTTCGCCCAGGGCAAAAAGTGGGTTGTTTTTCTGAAGAGGCAAACTAGCATCCGCTTTACGTGTTTTTCCATTGTTTTGTCTTCTTCTATGTTATATTGAGGGTTTTTTTTTTTCGGGGGGGGGGGTGAGGTGGGCTCAAGAGAAAGGCATCTAGGTAACGTCATCCGAATGTTTTCCTTTGTTCTTTCATGGAATGAGATGGGTATATAAGCCGCAACGTATAATAAGAAAGTCATATTCGAGGTTTTATTCATAAATTCGATAAATTCAACTTGAACCACATACAGGATTTAATACGCCCCAAGGGGAATACGTGCAGGAATCAAATGTCAGTGTACTGTACATAAGTGGAAAAGATGTTTGTGGAAACTGGCTGTCTTTTATGTTTCATGAATGGATCAAATTTGATTTTAACAACAGGAAAATGAACAAAGAGAGAATACAGAAATACGCCCTAGGTATCATCCGGCCCTGACATTGTATCTCAGTACGATTGTGCTTACGTAACTATATCCAATATGAATTGTCATAACAATGAAAAACAAATACTGTAGTTTTAAATCTACGGAAAGAGCAAGAGCTATTCTCACACTGCTTAACTACTACGGCCACCATTACTACTACTATACTACTACTACTACTTCTACTACTACTACTACTACTACTACTACTACTACTACTACTACTACTACTACTACTACTACTACTACTACTACTACTACTATTACTACTACTACTACTACTACTACTACTACTACTACTACTACTACTACTACTATTACTACTATTACTACTACCACAATACCACCACCACCACCGCCACCACCACCACCACTACAGCCACTACTACTGCTACTACTACTCTTACTACTACCATGTGCTGCTACTGCTATTACTTCTACTATTTTTATTTCCACCACTACTATCATTCTTCTTCTTCTACTTCTTCTACTACTTCTTTCTTCTTCTGCTTTTCCTGCTCCTTCTTCTTTTTTTTGCCTCCTCCTCCTACTCCTCCTTCTTCTTCCTGTTCTTCTTCCTCTTCTCCTCTTCTTTCTTCTTCTTCTTCTTCTTCTTCTTCTTCTTCTTCCTCTTCTTCTTCTTCTTCTTCTTCTTCTTCTTTTTCTTCTTCTCCATCTCCTCCTTCTTCTCCCTCTCCCTCTATCCTTCTTCCCCTTCTTCTTTATTACTTTCTTTGAAAGTTTGCGATCTAATTCAAGTCCGACATACTGCTTGAAGACTCGTATTAATCGCTTTGCTTATTGATTGTTCGGTGGGAATATTCTGGCATGCATTATTTATCGTTCTCATTATTATATAATTTAGTTTCCTATTGACCTCAACAATCAAAATGTCCACTTCGCGACGAGCACGGAGTGACTGGCAGCGCGTTAAGACTAGCTGCAGGGTGTACGCAAAGTGTAATTCTGTTCGCATATTAATCACAGTTTAAAGTGAAATACAAAGGGTTAGATCAGACATGACATATAACCGTTATGTCATCGTTTGATTGGAGAACAAAGATGCCACCTTGGCGTTTAATTGAAGAGTTATTGACATCACAGTGTATTCGACAGCTTCAATTAACTCGTCTGAAAATAATTTCATAGAACTCTGTGCCCATCATAGTGAACAAGCCGAAAATAACATCTATAGGTTGCGCGAGATTGGAAATTCTGTACCATTCATTCGTGTTCATAAAACAGGTCGCGTACGTTTGCCATTTTCCGAATAATCGGGACAATTTTATTTTGCCCGGTGACTTTCAAGCTAGAAATGGATAAACAGAATCACTAGGTTTACATTCAGAATAAAACGTGAAGGCACGTCAAAGGCATTTTCTTGTTTTCTTACATACCCAGACGGCTCGATCTGCCTTACAATTTCGGGGCAACTTGTATTCACCAAATGCCGAGATGAATAGTATGTTTCCCATCCATTCCTATTGAACACGGTTTGATTTAGCTTTAAAGGCCAGTGACATCATGATTGGGAGAAACAAAAAATGCCTCTTTAACCAAACTGGTTGAAAGTTATATCAATGGATACACCAGCTGGAGTGTATCACGTGGCTGGAAGGATTTATCTTGAATTTATTTAATTAAGCCGAATTAAGAATGAACATACTAGCATTTTGCTTCTCTCGAGCCCCGAGTAAAATAAATTTCATAGAACCCTACACAACAGATTTGTCTGTCACAAGGAATACAGATGAAAGTTACTTTAGAACAAGTCAACTTTTGACTACAAAATTTTCACAGTATATTCCTTGTATAGTTTACTTGATTGTAGAATAGATTCAGTTCACTACAAGTTGAGGACTAGCCCCAATTATATGTAATTTACCTTTAAAATACATGACCCATAGACCTCGCGACGAGATATCTCGTGTCTAGTCTTTGACGGACCACTCGACACTAATTTAGACATTTTAGGGCGAACTATAAGAATTTTCAGTCCCCCTTTACTCCATGGGTTGACTACTATGACGCTCCAATAGGTCCAATATCAGTGGTGTACACGTTTGGTCGGAGCTGCACTGAAATAACTCGCGAATTCTGTTGTGATCATGTGCAACTATGCGTTCGTGTGAGAGTGTTTGACTGTTTTGTTGTTTGCAATTATACAGAGTTTGAATCGAAACTGAAGCTACAATACTCGACGGTATGCAGTATGGTAAATTGGAAAAAGACTAATCAGAATAGGTCGGCCTTTGATGCAGACTTACTCCCAATTCCCCGATTTTATTGAAATGAAACGGACGCACGGGAACCTCGAGTTAATGGGAGTGATTAGCATTTATCAAAGAAAATTCCCGTCTGTTGTGACACGCCATCATCATTTGCGTTTCTTTGTGGAAGGTTGAGAACAGCGTAGAAGAGACATTAACAACAATACTTGTCAACTAAGCTCGGCGTGACGGGCGAAACAGACTTACAGTATTTTGGAGGCCGCGATGAGGGTTTATACACATCTGATGTGTCTGATTCGGAAAAGTGAAATTATACTTTCCATTTTCTGCTACTATCGAAGCGGTAGTTCCTTTCAAACAAATTTCCAGGGAAGTGGCCAGATTTCAAGTACACGTATACTCCTCAATTTATAATGCTCCCAGAATCAAGTATACTATTTGAAGTTTCTGCTGCAAAAAATGTCATAGTCATAAATTTCCTCTTTGTTGTATTGTACAATTATTATTATCAGACAATGCTATAACGGTGAATTTTGTTGTGTATTTACATGTATATGTAGCTTTCTATGTGATTAATTTTAATCAGAGCTAGAAATTAATTCAATGTTGGCAAATTATTGCCTGTTTCTCTTTAAGTGAACAAATTCAAGACAATTTCCTCCATCCGCAATATACACTCTAACCAGTCCATACATGTACACACTGTGTATTGTCACATGTTTGAAGAAAAAACATAACAAAAAACACCTAACATTTAATGAACGAAACATGTTTCGAAGCGACTCACTTCATCTTCAGTCTGAAAATAATACAGAGTTGTTGGTATTTATACCTGGGGAAGGATAAAAACTCCCATGTCTGGAAACACTTACAGTCATCCACCCAATGCTTGTCAGAATGCAATACCCAATGTTTCAAAATTCTTGATACTGCTCAAACTGAATTTCAACTAAAAATCAAAGAGGGGCTCTTTATTAAATGGACAACCCCCCAACTCAACCAACAGGTGTATAATTACCAAATATTGCTTCTATTTAACTACCCCCCCCCACACACACACACACACACATACACACCCTGACTAAACTGTATACACAACCTACTTTTTTTTTCAAAATATTCATTGCCCTCCTGTTCCTTCACATGATACCACATACCATTTGCAATCTTATGTAGCTACATTCTTAAAAATGGTTCTTGATACCCGGCGTAGATGAATTTAATTTTTCAGGAACCAATTGCTTGCATCAAACATGTATAAATACCAACAACTCTGTAGTATTTTCAGACTGAAGATGAAGTGAGTCACTTCGAAACATGTTTGGTTCATAAAAATGTTATGTGTTTTTTTTTGTTACATTTTTCTTCAAGCTTTTATCGTGTCGTTCTTTTGGTAATGTCACATGTTTCAACTCAGTTTACTTCTTGATGCATTTTGGACACCTCCCAGTCATTTCAATACCCTCTAAAATAAATGTTTTCATTGTTACCGTATCCCGACCATAATTATTCGTAGTACAAATTGGGGGTCATACAGGCCGACGGGTGATCCTCTTGCCCATTATGATAATGATACGGCTACTTATAAAGGGCAACAGGTCCGTCAAGAAGACGTTCATGGCGCATTCAACTATGTTTTAATATTAAAATCTAATTCTTGCACTGTGAAACAAAGTTTATTTCAATTTTCGAACCGTTTTAGATATTATTGTTGTGCACTTATAAATGACACGGGGTATGTTAGAAACAGAATCAGCGGCGACAAATCGGCAACCGGCCTTCCTATGTACATGTACACTCAGAAAACTCCGTGTGAAATATTACTCGAAACGGGGTAAGATTTACCAAAGTGACCTGTCAGTCGGTAAAATATTAAAGCCACTGGCTAACATTTACCACAGTTTCAACAAAAATGTGAGCTACATAATCCTCCACGCTCCAAGTGTCTTTGATAAGGTCTAAAAATGAAGCCCTGAAAAAATTGTATTTTAAAATGATGGTTTAGTGCTTTAAAAAAAGTGAAAATCTACAAGCATTCAAATTGACCGGATTCACCTGCCCATGACCTCCCATAGACTTACTGTGTGCCGATCTAGGCTATTTTATCATCCACCAGAGTAGAAATTGTTTATTCATGCATACCTTGCCATTGGTAGCATAACTTTCCAAACTTTTGTATTCTAGGGTGTTTATTTGTTCATTTGAACACTACTTTCCAAACTTTTGTATTCTAGGGTGTTTATTTGTTCATTTGAACACTACTTTCCAAACTTTTGTATTCTAGGGTGTTTATTTGTTCATTTGAACACTACTATGTAGCTCAGATATCAAAGTTTGACAATTTTTAAAATTAAAGCTCCACAATGTTAGCCTATCACTTTAACAGAAATTGTGTTAATTTTAGACCAGTGTCTGTTTTTATTTTTCATGTGAAACAAAAATTTAAAAAACAGTGGAATGACGATCAGAATTATCCATATTATTTAAACTGATGAAAATTTACACGGAAATTAAATGACCGGGAGATTTCTCGGTGTACAGACCTACATCGTGAATATCATCTCTAATACCTCTTTGGTATTGATTAAAATATGTTAGAGATAGCATATACACTGTATCTAAGACCATTACACCATCATACAAAATTTAGCAAACCAAGATCAATCTCCCCAAGCACAATATTACAAGTATGTGTGCTTATTTTGCTTGACGTTTTGAAAAGTGATCATCATAATTACATGTTATGCACCCTTTTTCTTGACTTTCCTGCTTAATTAGATGAGTGACTGCAGTGTATAAGCTTTTGCCCTTTTCCCCCAACCCGCCCCGTCCTTATTACATGCATAACCTTGCAGATGCGATTTCTTGGTGTTCGCATTTCAATATAAACGTCAATGATTCATTTCGATATACTCATTTACATTGAACTTTTAGTTTTGATTGCCACCAGAAAATTAAGTATGTAGAGATGAGAATATATATATATATATATATAAATAAAAATGGATAATGAAAAAAACGAAATGAATAAATGAAATAATAAACAAGGATTGAAGATGTATTTGAAATCATTCACGACCAGCATCGTTGTCGTAAACATGTTGTTGTTTATCTTTATCTATTTACTTTGATATGAGATACAGTGAGTCTTACAGAACGCGTGAATCGGTTCATCTGTTATACAACATAAACTTATAGTCCGGCAGCCAAATCCAGATATTGGGCTGAACCTTGTTTTAGTGTCTATAGTTTTTTTCTTTGCAGATTATGGTTCCTGAGACCATCAGCTTGAACAATCTGAAAACTGACACTCTGTCAGCCTTGGGCAATTTGAGATATATGGAAAAAACAAAATGGCCGCCAAAATGCCTTATTTTTCATGAAAAAATTAAAAGTCACGTGTTTATTCAGTAATGGGACTATTATTTATATTAACTTTTAAAAGTTTCTTACCTGAGATGAGTTTAATACTGTTGTATCATCACAGATGACATGTTAATTTGCATATTTCCAAGAAAACACTATGCTAGTCTCATTTCCAGACCCTGCGACTTTTCCTTCCTCTATAAGTATACGCGACTATCGACCGGGTGAGTATACGAACGTGATGTTATGCCCACTGTAGCCTCAACACACATTCTTAGTTGTTATTTTATGATTCCTATGGCCATTAATTCAAACGATATTATGATCATGATTGACACTCTGTTCCCTTGGCATCAGAGGTATGTAAGAAAACAAAATGGCTGCCAAAATGCTGATTTTTGTTCAGAAAATCTAATGTCAACTCTTTGTTTCAGTAACTACAAGTTGTGGATTTATTTTTAAAAAGTCTACTATACCTTAGACAAGACTGATAGTGTTATGCTATTACAAATGGCATGTAAATTAGCATTTAGAACTCCATTAGTCTCATTTCCAGACCCTGTGACTGTTTTCTTTTTCTCTAGACTCACTAGCGACCGGATTAGCGAACCCGAGGTCTGTGATGTCAGGCTCAGGTAGCCTCAACACACAATCTTATTCATGTTTATGATTTACCATGACTATGCAGTTCGACGATTCTTAATATTGACATTGTTACCTAGAGCAATTTGAGGTATTCAGAAAAATGGCCGGCAAAAATACAAAAAAAAAATACGTATAGAGATGATGAATAGATTTAATTTTCATTGGTAAAAAAAAAAAATCTAAAGGTGTATACTTAATCTGATAGAGTTGTATAATCTAAAATGAGGTGAAATTTTCAAGATAGTACTTTTGCCAGAATTGGCCAATTTGAAATAGATGCCCTAGGATCTGTCTAAAGCTGCTTCCTACATGGAACTGGAAGTGCTGAGCCTCTTTCTGGCCAAATTGATGGGAAACAAGGACACATGCGAACTCTCTAATTCAAGGGCTGTCTTGGTGTACACTGTCAATTATTGTTTATTTGCTGTAGACTTCTTGAGGTGAGCGTAGGTAAATGTTTCTCCATACATGGTTAATCGGTCGCCTGATGAGATGGCCTTTCTAGGAAACCTTTGATTTTCCATACCAGAACAAGCTATAATAGCTAGGGTGCCTGTAACATCAAAACGGTAAATGCCTAACTTTAACTAGTCGAATCCGAAGGAATTTTTCATATACATTGTGTCGGGTATGATCAACGAGCATATTCATTGATGGGCGCACTGGAATAGTTGAACGTTCCAGTGTTAAGCTGTGGTTCTACAAATACAAAATTGGCACTGCTCCGGCGGGGCCGGGGCGCAGAAGTTTTGGTTAGCGCAATTTCGCACCGTCAGACGCAGGTAGCCTGACCAGGCCATCTTTTAGGGCATCGGTTGGTCGCCGCTGAAGATTTAGCGCGCGCTAAAAATTCGGCGGGCGCGCTGCTCGATTTAATCGCCGCGCAAAACAGGCATACACGGCGGGGTGCTTGGCGGTCACGGCGCTCGCCGCCCGAAACACTGCCCAGTGTCCAGTCGGTCACCGGGCGCGCTCGCCGGCCGGACCATCAACCAATGGAGCGTCACCGATCGACGATTTATTTTAAAAATGTTACTATTAGAAGCTTGCTTAATAAGAAGGCGTGCCGGCGGTGCCGCCGATTAACGGCTCCAGTCGCTGGTGCAATAAGGTCTGTCACTGGGCGTGTGAGGTTCAAATAGGTCAGCCGTTCTGGGGACGACACCTGACTCCGATTAATATGGCGTTTGTCCGTCACCTGTTGTTATTTAAAGGTAGAAGCCTTTGCGCGATTCACATGAGACGACAGCCTATTTCGAAGACGATAAATTTCAAGTAGGCTGTATTTATTCCTGTAGTTGTTAATTACGAAGCGTATCCAATAAAGTGAACAGGAAAACCAAAGGCTGAGGGAGAAGAGTTGTGGAAGTCTGAAAGGCAAGCGGGGGAAGTGGCTAAGGTGGCCGCATGAAACAGGTTGGACTTAAATTCGATCGGTGACAGGCAAGAAGATCGAACAGGCGCCGCGCCGACATCGCTTTGGACTTTAAAGCAGGGTACAATCGGGCGTCGCCGCTTTCCGTTGTGATTCGTAGCTTGCTCCGGAATGCGCCGATTCAGCACCATGCCTGGATGCCGAACAATCTCTCCTGAACTCCACCCCGTGCACACATCCCAGGTGCCCCATCGCCGTCTGGTGACGAGCTAGCGACCGCTCAGCCAGCCTTTGATTTAGCGGGCGTTCGGACTTTTGACCCAATTGTTCGAACGGCGACGCTCGATTAGGTTCGGTGCCCGGGCGACGCCTACCCGGGCACCTGGAATGTTTTTGAGCGGCGAAGGAATCGCACAGGTGTCGCTTGAGAAAGTTTTTAACTCGCGTTGCCTTAAACTTCAGCTGCGCGCGCGACGATGCCCCAAAAACCACGGTGCCTGGGCGTTGCCGTTCGGTAATCAGGCGAAAATTTGGCTAAAAACTGCGCCGCCCGGCCCACCGAGCGAGGCCAAATTTTTTTGTATTTGTGACCACAATGTCAGGCAACGTCCTCAGCGTGCTCTACAAGAAGACAACAGCTAGATTTTTGTACAAAGTTTTTCTAAAAGTGCACACCGTATATTTTTTTCAGGTTTCATTGAATAAAAAGCCAAAAGCAGCAGGAGAAACCAAAATGGAAGGCAGGCGGGAAAAACTGTTATTGCCTAATTGGCTGCAGTGGGGCCGCCAGACCACTACGAACCATAATATAACCAGTTGCCAGTGAAAAATATTCCGGAGGAGCCTGTGGTCTGCCGCCGGTAACGCTACCTGCAGGTCTCCGATCACCGGCGAAGCTCGGCCGATTTCTTAAAAATCGTAACGATGGCGGTGGGAGACCGCCAAATCGTCGCGATGACGTACCGTGGGAGACCTGTCCGGGATCGGTTAGTCTCAGTCGGTCTACTCCGCGGTCTCGCGCCGGTGCGCGAGAGCTCCTCCGATTTTGCCAGTTTTGACTTAATTGATTGGTGACGAGCAGGAAATCGACAGGGCGCCGCCCGAACAATCGCTTAGCGCCGGCTCTTCACGTAAAATGCTTGGAGCGGCCTACTTGCAGACCTAACAGCCTCAGTCAATACTGTGTGGTACAATCAACTCCCATCAAAGCTTTAGCAGTTGTGCTACGAAGACACATGGTTAAGCCCCATACATCACCCGTCAATACAGCCTAGCAGAATTTGTAAAGTTTGCATACATAATAGCTCACGTCTTTTCGTTTTGAACCAAACGAAAGAGGGAAATGCTTCTTTTCAAAAGCAAAATATAGAATTACAGCTTCTTGGCATTTGGGCCACCACCTTGATTTGTGAGAATAGTATGGTCATCTTTTTTTGAGTCGTTATGGCCACCTTTTATTATACGATTTTGGAATATCCGCCGCACGAGATTTTAGACTCCCATGCAATCAAAATCATTACTAAGTATGTTTTCTGTGTGTAAAAATCAGATTAGTTTGGAAGCCATTTTGTGTTTGTGGTGTTTGTAAGGTACTGCCCGTGCTGACAGTTTGTGGGTTGGCTTTCAGAAGATTGAATCTTAGCCAATCCTATACTAGGAAATTACAATTTCAGTTCATCTTGAACTAAGTGTGTTTGAATTGAGACTACATGGCCTTACATTACAGGCCTCGTTGCTCATCATGGCAGAATGCTTCTCAGAGAAAGGAAGCAGTCGCAGGGTCTGGAATGAGGACTAAGAAAGGGTTTTGGTTTTAAATTATGCGCGAATTATTCTAATCACTCTTGTCTAAGGTACTGGACTTTTAAAATATCACAACTTGTATAGTTTTCTGAAAACAAAATATTTGACTTTGATGGTTCTGGACAAAATCAGGCATTTTGGCGCTTTTATGTTTTTTCTGCATACAATGTACCTCTGTTGCTCAAGGGTAATAGACTGTCAAACATAAGGATCGTTTAATTAATGGCCATATGAATCTAAACATAACATATAAGATGTGTGTGAGCGCTACATGGGCCTGAACATCCACAGCGCCTGCAGATACTCACGTCCGTGTAGTCGTCTACTTATGAGGAGACGTCGCAGGGTCTGGAAAAAAAAAAAAGGCATAACATAGTGTTTTCTTGGAAATATATGCAAATAACAATGTCATTTGTTATGATACACACTCTTAGATTTGCCTGCAAGGTTAAGAAAAGTTCTAAAAATTAATACAACTAATAGTCCATTAGCTTGAAAAAACTTGACGTTTAATTTTTTCTATTGAAAAATAAGGCATTTTAGCGGCCATTTTGTCTTTTTTCCGTTATATCTGCAAATTGCCAGTAGCTGACACAGTGTCAGTTTTCAGATTGTTCAAAGCTGATGGGTCTAGGACCATAATTGCCACAAAAAAAACTATAGACCGCTAAAACAAGGTTAACCCTCTTGGCTGCCGGACTATTTAGTAGGGATGGAGAGCCAACCATGTTACGAAAGAGAACATGTTTGGCCATATCCTGTTTATGAGGTCTCTGCAATTTAGGGTTTTTTTCAACGTAATTCATTTCTGATATTGCAGTTACAATAACGTAGGAAATAAAGTGTACTGTATCTTATTTCAAAAAAGGCGCACTGTAGTTGAAACACAGTACGCTTTAAGCCATACACAGGCCATCGCCATTATCTAATAGACTGGTAATTAACATTTTGCACCACAGAGAATACACACACAGTGGCAATCAATGCATTGTGCTTGTGATAACTGTAAGTATTGTAATTACTGTAACTTCAGGAGGTATTTTCAGGACAACTTCGCCTTATCCTGTTGTTATTCTAATACATTCAATAAATCACAATAACCGTATGTAAAGGTTAGTGTTTTCAAAATAAAGTTATAGAATAAGTTAATGAAAGGGATTATTCAGAGAGGTGAAAATGCGATGTAATCGATTTTTCATTTGTCTCTTTCTGCATTTTAGATCGCAAAAGCTGATCTGTAATTTTTCTAACAAACATGTCCGAAAAAATGAACCAGAATTCGAACCCGCCATCTGCAGCTATCCGGGCTGCGACAATACCACCAGGCTATCACTGGTTAAACCGGCATTGACACGATGAACTCAGGAACAAATACCAAAGCTCACAATTCTGACATTGTTATGTTAAATAGTCCAAGGCGGACAACCAGTGATAGCCTGGTGGTATTGTCGCAGCCCGGATAGCTGTAGATGGCGGGTTCGAATTCTGGTTCATTTTTTCTGACATGTTAGTAAAAAAAAAATTATAGATCAGCAGTTGCGATTTAAAATGAAAAAAATCTATTACATCGCAAAGTTATAGAATGTCACAAAGAGGTACATGGTGCCTTTCACTAAGTTTCACACTTAAAGGCAGGGAGTCTCTTTTGCAGTCCTCCAGAAGCACATCAAACCATCACTCATGCCCTTAGGCTACTAATGACGGATGTGTCTGTAAAATTTGAAGTTCAGTAACTATCTAGAATTACATAAAATGCTTTCCGCTGTTCAGTCTGGGTGTCTGACTAACTGAATCGATTCAGTTTAGTAGTAGTATTTCAATATCCGTGTATTGCTCCATATGAATACAAATCTGCATGGGACTGTGGTAAAATTTGGCATATTCAAGAAATGCATACGGTAGGCCTACACATTTCACAATTTGTAATTTCTTGATAAATTTCACATATCATACATGATGAACACAAAAGGCAAGGGCGTGATGGTAGTCTAGAATTTACACTGCAAAAACTGAAGTGTTAAATTTAACACCAATGGTATATTGTACGTTATAGATACCAGACGTGGTGTAAATTTTAACACTACGGTCTACGGGTGTTAGATTAACACCAAGCGAATTATTTCAAACACCAAGAGCATTGACTTTAACACCAAGGGTGTTGAAAATTCAGCACTTTTCCGGTATTCATATTTTGCAACACTCTTGGTGTTAAATTTAACACCCCAGTTTTTTGCAGTGTAGGTATAGACCAAGTAAATCTATAACGGTCACTAAATCTGAGTTCTAGGTCCTATACTTTGCTAAAACTTCTTGTGTGGTATTTTCTTCTATCGACATCATCATCGACATCATCATCAACATCATCGTCATCATCATCATCGTCACCATCATCAGCAGCAGCTGGCATTATCTGACCATTGTTGGATGAAGCACCCAATCAAAGTCCATTCACTTCTGTTTTCTGTCATCTTATTTTATGCTGTGTTTGTATACACTCTTAAAAATGTTGGGCAACATACTGTCCACACAACAATTGGTTGAAACTTTATCCAATTCTGGGTAGTTTTCAACCAATAATGTGTGCTTTGAGAACAACCCAGTATTGGTTTAAAATTACCCAGAGTTGGATAAATATTTAACCAATTGTTGTGTGGACAGTATGTTGCCCAACATTTTAAGAGTGTACAAATAATGAATGTTTATGAGTTCAATGGTACGAATATTTTCATGAGTTGAAAGATTAAACGTTCCATTCAACGAGGCGAAGCCGAGTTGAATGGACCGTTTAACCTTTCAACGAATGAAAATATTTGTACTATTGAATAAATGATAAACCATTCACTATTTGTTTTATACAACATTATTAAGTAGATCTTTATTTGATTGGATGATTGACAAGTATGAAAAATATAGCCATACATAGGCCTACATTCTGATACTCTTTCTGGCTTATTCACAAAATCAGCATGTTCTGTGTATAGTCAATGTCTCTGCAGTTTTCTCTTTTTTGTCTAAATTTCACCAAATATTTACATCTTTATTGAAGCAGGGAGTTATGTTCACCTGTTAACATCACATAGCTAAGGGGGATAGCGCGTGTACAATACGTGTAGCGCACTGTGAACCGTGGAATGGGACGAAAATAGAACCAACATGCACGCAAAAATATAACCAAAATGCACGCTGCGCTGAATGGATTATTTATTCAATATCATGTAACCAACAATCCTCCAATCAAATGACAAGGATCTACTTGGATGTTGTATAATATTTATTTTATCTATTTTTTTATCTGCCTCTTCTTCTCTTGCTGGTTTTTGATTGTCATTCTGTTGTTCTGCCGTCTTGTGTTCGAGATAAGTACCATGCCCATCTCCATTTCATGTCTTTATTTTTTTTCATGATATCCTTGACTTTCGTTTTCTTTTTCACTTCGTATCGTAATATCAAATTGGTTATTCTTCTGTCCATAGCTCTCTGTGTTGCTCTCAATTTCTGTTCCATTTCTTTAGTTGTTGACCAGGTTTCTTCTCTACATCAGAATATTTCCTCTTTGTTAAGTTCATGAGTTGCCCTGCCTTGAGGGCTACTGATGTACGTGAATTGAGAGAATTATTAACGTTTCGTACATCTAGTCTTACCAATACGTTCATACATGGGTATAGGTGACGAATAGTTCAATAAATGACGCAAAATTATAAAATAATCAAATCCTGTGTTCTGCAAGATCTAACATAATTCGGAATTTGTTATTTTTTCTTCGAAGAAAAGTTTTATAAGAATCTCTTTCAGATTTTCAGAACTGTGAGGTTACTCTCCTTATAATTGTACATATATAATACATTTGTAATTGTATGTTTTATAGAATCACAAATAATCAAAATATTTACAAGCAATCAACAATGATTTCAAAAGAAGGGCAATTCCATAAAATTGTACATTCCATGTACGTCTGACCCCCTATATGTGGGACCTTCCGGAAATGATTTCTTTGATTTCTAGTTCTTAAAGGGTTATAATGCTCTTAAATTATCATGGCTTGAGCAGTTTGTGGAAGTGAAGTATTAAAGAACGGAGAAAAATGGGGGGAGGGACGTACAAAAGTTGATTATTTCATGAAATTGCTCAGAAGAAAAGAAGGGGAGAAGAAAAGGGAGGGGTGACAAGAGATTTAAAACACTTTCACATAAATAACATAAATAATGAGTAGTTCAAAACCACTAAGTAGAAGAAAAACATATGAGATACTTTTATATACTCTTTTATATACTCTTATACTTTTAAGAGTATAAGAGAATTTTTTTTATCCAATTGATATCATTTCACAAATGAAAGTCTCACGCCAATTCCAATACTCTAGCGCGCAGGGGACAATGTCCTTATAGTTTGAAATATCGCGGTATTTATAAAACATGAGCTATTTAATATTCATCAAATTCTTGTTCCAAAGGATTTCGATAACGTTACTTAAAAGTTCATCTTAAACGTGTGTTTACAATTAAACTCAAACATATGCGTACACTGTGCAAAGTTGGAGATTAGGAACGATGCATATTTTTCCCACAGGGCTAGAATAAACAAGAACACAAATATGTGGAGGAAGATCTGAAGAAACAATTCATGTAAGGAATCAACTCTAGATTTGAGTATTCTTTATGCTAATTGAACTAAAATGAAAAGGATATAGCAGACTATAATATTCTATTCTATTCATTAACAGATTAGAATACTTTATTTGAATTGTGATGCGAACTAAATTTTGAAATGAGCCGCCAAAACGGGAGTTTGAATTCACAGATTTAATTTACATTGCATATTTCAATTTATGAAATATATTGCACTATAATATACAGACAATTTGTAGAACCATAAAATGATGCAAACTACCCACATCAGAAATACAGAGGAAGGCCAGAGAGATTTATTATATTGCTTTCATTAATAGTCAATCATATAGAGAGTAAATATATATCATACAGAATAGTATGTGTTCTCATTTTTATATCGTTAAATACGATGCCATTATTAAAAGCAGAGAAGGGGGATCTACAATATGCCTTGATTTTATATTGACATTAGGAAATGCTATCGTATAATTTAGTAAAGTAAGTTTTGATGTGAAAACTTCGAATGTCATACAGCCAGACTGAGTTTCCGTTTCTTTCTATTATCGATTACCTGCCAGCGTTTGATCGATCATTTCGGACATTGCAACGAGTCAGAATCTAGTTATCCAATGCATTAAGACATGTCAAACAACGGCAGGATCTTAACTGTATGTCTACATGTCATTTCAGCCCCACCCCCACGATTTCATGCGCACCCTACCCCCCCCCCTACAGAAAAATCGAGTAAAGTGAAGTGGATCCAAATTTATTTGTATTCAACAGATCTCCAAACAAACGCAAATGGAGAATTTCTAAATGCATACATGACACGGTTTAAAAATACAGTTTTCTACCAGTGGAAGGAAGCTACTTTAATCATGAAACTGTCGTAGCACGAAATCATAGGAGTGGTAATAAAAAAAATAAATGTTTAAGTGACGGTGCTTTTGTCATGTTTGTCGAGGATCGAACACATTGCGCAGAAGTGTTTACCCTCAAATAAATCATCATCATTATCAGCATCATATTTATCATCATTATCCTTATCATGAATTCTTCGTCGTTTAGAGGGTGCTTTTACGATATTATGCTTTCGTTTTTATAAATTATCCGGTCTCAGCAAATTGTATTTTGAGTATATAACAAACCTACAAAGTTGAAACAAAAATATCGTACTCCACGGCACGCGTACTATCAAACAGTGTTAGGGCATAAATTGTTGCCGTCGACAATTTGTGATGGTATATTTGTGCCGTCGGGTTTTGCACAAATCAGCACAGATTGTCGCCGGGGACAATTTGCGACGCGGTGACAAATTGTGTCTCAACAAACAGTTATAAACGAAACGTCCAGGTGTGTGTGTGTGGTGGGGGGGAGGGGGGGGGGGCGCTTAAAGATCATATGCTGGATAATCGACAACCACTATCTGCTAACAGCCCAAATCGATGATAATGTTACACCGTCACGCTACACTGAATCTATTCCTCTCGCCTCTATGAACAATTTCACGGACTGAATAATATAATGGTATTGATCACAAGCAATCGATATGAACGTGGTAATCTGAAACAAATACAGTCACAGCCCGTATGATCGATACTATGCAATTTGACTTTGATTGACATTCGATCCATGCTAAAACAACGATCAAACTTGCAATAGGCTAATTCACACACCTGTTGTATGCTTTAGTTTTTACAGTCATATCATGCCTGCAAACAACACCAAAACCAACAGTAGGAGTAAAACCAGGAGGTATAACAATATGAGCAAGAACAACAATAACAACAACATTGACATCAGCAGCCGATTATTAAAGCACATACAAATATTTATGGGCTTCCCATCATAAGTACACAATAACCGTCCTACATAGATTCAGCAATGACCAAGTGTATAATCCCATACAAATGCTACAGTCTCGAAGTTAGACTAGCGTATTCGTACCTGTATCAAGTCAGTGATGAAATTATGACGTCATGACAATGTGCACGATCAACAGTCTGTGGGCGAGAGGGTTTTTT
>JZLH01S0236732.1:672-17842 GCA_001188425.1 Eucidaris tribuloides | reverse complement strand
ATTGTCTTTTTTTGCGGGGGGGGGGAATCGATATGTTTGTCCCCCCCCTCCCCACAATATTTTCAGGATCGACGCCTCGGATCACACATAAAGTCTATGGGATGTCTTTGAAAATTTAGTCAGAAGTATAAATGCATTTTCACTTATGTTCTGCTAACAGGTGCCAAAAATATAACAGGGAAACTAGACGCTTGCCAAACGCAGAAGGGTGCCGAGTTCAAAGCCCGTTCGGGTTTTCTGAATGAAGTCAAGGATATCCCAAGAGCCACGTTTAAACTGGTAACAAATTTGCCATTTATGCTCCTCAACTGTTCTGCAGCAACAGAATGGTTCATCATCGCCTCCCTCGCAGCGTTCGGACCGAAGTTCCTTGAATCTCAGTTTGGAATGACATCAAGCGAAGCAGCATTTCAAATGGGTATGTCTTATTGACTCAAGTAAATATCATGTGGATACGCGCCCTCGCCAGTTTACGTTTGTGTTGGTGAGTGTTAGTGGTGCTTGTGTGCCTGGGCCCTGGAAAAGATTGTTTTGTTGTTGTTGTTGTTGTTGTTTCGTTGTTGTTGTTGTTTTGTTGTTGTTGTTGTTGTTGTTGTGGAGGTGCTGAGCATAGAAGAGAGGAGATTACTGGCCCAGTAAATGGTGAAATCGCGTTGACAAACGAGAACAAACAAAGGGGGTGGGGTCATTACGTCCGAAATCAGAGTGTTTTATGGTCACCTGTTAAGCAGATCGGAAAAATTGTCAAACTAGTTGAAAAATGACGAAACTTGTACTAGCATTCGCATTACCCTGACAAATTTGAATTGGATGAAAACAATTTAAAAATGAGTGGGAAAAGCTGTAATACGATTTGCCGTTTCAACTCTTTCTTCTCTTACTTTCAGGACTCATCGTAATTCCGTCTAGTTTCGTCGGGACGCTATTGGGGGCCGTTATTGTTAAGCAGCTGAAATTTAAATTTCGAGGAATGGTCCGGTACTGTATCGGGTGTCTCGTCATATCGCTCTGCTTCATTGCAAGTTACATCATAAGCTGTCCGAATATCGAGATGGCTGGAGTTACGGTGAATTACGAAAACACGTAAGATTGCTTCGTCTGAGGCTGCAAACTTGATTGAGTCGATATGCCAGATTAAGACTTTATAATACTCTGTGGTTTATGGGTTTATATTTGATTTGATCGACATCCGTTTGGTCTATATTACAGGTCACAATCAACCCGCTAAAATTTGCGCACGCTCGGTGTAAAAATGTCAGAGGTAAACATGTCGGAGGTAAAAATGTCAGAGGTAATTATGTCAGAGGTAAAAATGTCAGAGGTAAAAATGCCAGAGGTAAAAACGTCAGAGGTAAAAATGTCAGAGGTAATAATGTCAGAGGTAAAAATGTCAGAGGAAAAAATGTCAGAGGTAAAAATGTCAGAGGTAAAAATGTCAGAGGTAATAATGTCAGAAGTGATAATGTCAGAGGTAAAAATGCTAGAGGTAAAAATGTCAGAGGTAATAATGTCAGAGGTAATAATGTCAGAGGCAAAAATGTCAGAGGTGATAATGTCAGAGGTTAATATGCCAGAGGTAAAAATGTCAGAGGTAAAAATGTCAGAGGTAAAAATGTCAGAAGTAATAATGTCAGAGGTAAAAATGTCAGAGGTGATAATGTCAGAGGCAAAAATGCAAGTATGATAAAACTATGGAACTCACATACATGTACAGACACACACAACTTTGTTCCCTTCTTTTGTTTTGGAAAAGGAATGAAGTCGTCATTGAACTCTATTATTTTGTGTACCTGATAAGTTTATGTAGGAGTACAGACACATAAACACAACAGTCCCTTTGCAACCTCTTGTTCTTCGAACACACTTCCTAATTGTATTATACTTTCCTTCCAACTGTTAAGTGTACAGGCTTCAAACATTATTTTTACCCCACGTTCATTAGACTTTATCACTTCCATTATCCTCTTCAAATGTAGTACCCGAACTTTGTAGCACACAATACATCAGAAATCGACTCCCAGAATAGATCATGCGCAGGGGCGGCGCCAGGGTAAAACCTTACAAGGGGCGAAAAATCTGTTGGGGAAAATTTTGCCCGCCCCAAAAATTTACTAGCAATATTACAAGTAAAACAGCATCCGACAAACGGGGGGCAGGACGGGGCCGACGACCACCAAAAGCATTTTTTTTTTTGCCCGCCAATTTTTTTACCAGCCAAATTACAAGCCAAACAGCATCCGACACGCGGGGGCAGGAGCCAACTACGACCAAAACTATTTGTAGCCGGCCAAAAACTAAACAAATACTATCCGAATGAACAACAATGGGCGGGGGGGGGCGAGATTTTTTTTGTTGAAAAATCGGTAAAATTCCCGTTAGTTTTATTACTTAAAAATAGGGGCGGCCGCCCCTAGTACCCCCCCCCGTGTTGCATGCAGCCCCTGACCATACGAACGAGACGAGGGCCAAGCTACTGTCAGACTGTAAAGCGTGCGCTTCTGTGGAATGTGGTAGGAGCGGTTAGATTAGCCTTTGATGTTGATAACTGAAGGAAAGGAATCTATACAGCTGCAGTGACAGGGCTAGTGTTTCCCCGAAACTTGTAAAGGCAAAACTTAACAAGACTGTGTTTTATAATTCTGGCTGTAATGGACGCAGGCCTGTGGCCATAATTGTAGATGTCCAGAATTTATTATTTTTTTTTCAGTGAGAGCAAAGGATCAAGATTCTCTGTCCGAAAAGTTTGTCCCACGCCAAAGGTCTGTGAGGTGATATGACCTCCATTTATTGATATCAATTAATTGATGAAAACATTGATCGTGTATGAGTCCCTTTACAGTGTTGTAGTGTTGTGAACCCTCTCGCATTTGGCGGGAGTATCCCGCATATGGCAGGAGTCCATCTCCCGCCACCGTTTCCCGCCGAGCATGTAAATCACCTACTTTATGAAAAACCTCCCGCTTAACGTGTAAAATGACAATCCTGCTCTAAAATATGTTAATATTGTGAAAAGGAACTACATTGTACCTAACGGGTGTGTTTTTTTTTTTCAACGAATGCTACACACCAGCTGCTGATGGTTCGTTGGAAAGAGGTACTTGACAAACCAGTGATAGTACCCCAATCCTGCAAAAATTTTCCTAAATGGACTTGAATATTTCGTACCCTGTGCATGGCTACTAGTGCCTGTGATTGGTGATCGTACTATGATCGTATCGAAGTAGGTTTTTTGAGTTTCGTATCCAAAACCTAGCATGTTAGTCAGTTGTAAGATGCGGTATGTGGTCTATGGGAAAAGGGGGACTGGGGGTCAAAGTTTTTACAAGGTTGACATCGTGTTTGTACACAAAAACGGGTATAAAAACGGTTGTACTCCTGACGGGTAATGTATGCGCGCATGAAGTGAACAGGGTATCAAAGTCGCAATAAATCAGGATAAAAGGGTACAGGCCTATTCTTAACAAAAGGCTTACTAAAAAAGAGTATCTTTCTGACATTTTTACCTCCGACATTTTTACCTCTGACATCATTACCTCTGACATTTTTACCTCTGACATTATTACCTCTGACATTATTACCTCTGACATTTTTACCTCTGACATTATTACCTCTGACATTTTTACCTCTGACATTTTTACCTCTGGCATTTTTACCTCTGGCATTTTTACCTTTGACATTTTTACCTCTGATATTTTTACCTCTGGCATTTTTACCTCTGACATTATCACCTCTGACATTATTACCTCTGACATTTTTACCTCCGACATTTTTACCTCTGACATTATTACCTCTGACATTTTTACCTCTGACATTATTACCTCTGACATTTTTACCTCTGACATAATTACCTGTGACATTTTTACCCCTGACATTTTTACCTCTGACATTTTTACCTGTGACATTTTTACCTCTGACATTATTACCTCTGACATTTTTACCTGGCTGATATGTTTCACGAAGCTTGAACGCAAACTGTGCGCAGGATACACTTATCTTCGTGCAAACAGTCGTATTACAGCAGGTATTCTCATAAACACGTTGCACGCGAACTCGCGAAGGTTACAGGCTAGCTACGCGTTGCCATCCAGCGTGTATCATTCGCCTTTGCCGCTCGTAATACGTGCGCTGTACGTGCAAGATAGGTAAATTTTGATCTGTAGTATACTTCCTATTTTGTGTAATACAACATGCCTGTAACATTCCTATTTCCCTTAGCGTAATCTTGATCAAGCTTCTAAACAAACCGTAATCCTAGTAATGACTTCCAACTATTTAACCATACGTCCCTAAACCATACCATGAGAAAGAGACCAAATGCAATAGGCCAGTACTAAATTTCCGTAGAGTAATGTGTATTTAGAAATTTCTAAACGGTCCCATAACAATGCTTAAAAGTCAGCTATGAAAGTAAATTTGGTAAGTGATTCAAAACACATCATTGCACAGACATTTGAATGAATCAGTATGTCGTCCTCTTTAGATAAACTAAATCAAAGTTAATAATCGAATTATTCCTTAAATACACGCATCTTTACGCACGATTCAGCTGAGGCATGCGGCGTGGTATTCTTCAAAACTCCCCTGCCCCATAGAGGTATTTGGACACTGAGGTTAAGAAACTGGTCGCTGGTTAGTTGAATTTCATTCATCCAAAAACAACAAGGATTCTTGAGGCCTAGTGGTCAAGGCATTTGCGTCCTGAGCTAGAGACCCGAGTTCGACTCCTGGCGGAGACTAGTATTTCAACCTCATTTGTTTTCACCCAAAGAGGATCTGTTAAGTCGAACTTTAATTTAAGTTACTCTTTTATTTTCCTCCTAATTGTGTGAATTTTAGCATCTCACCTTATTACATCTTTAAAGTGTCTGGTATACGTCTCAATTCAGACAATGAGTGGCAAATTCGGAACCACAATGTTTGGCGGTTAGAGTGATTGTTTTTTGTTGATGATAATTTGTGTTCATAATCACGTGACTACACCTTAAAAATCACATTTGCTTGTGATCTCTTTGTTCAGTTCTCTTCCATATGACGGTGAGGGCACTAACTTGACTGCGGAGTGTAACGCCGACTGCCATTGCTCGAGTGTTTTCAATCCTGTATGTGGCAGCAACGATATACTCTACTTCTCAGCATGCTATGCAGGGTGCTCGGTGGAGAATGAACCTCATTCTGAGACTGACAATCATACGGTGAGGTCACTCATCACTTCATCTCCACAATCCTCACCACCTCCAGTACCCCACCTCGCCAACACCACCATTAGCGCTCCACCCTTACAAATACTATCGCCCCACCACCCCTATGCCACAAACAGCACCACCAGCCCCAGCCTTTTGACAAGGCCGCTTGGCGTGTCGCGCGCGGCTGGGCTAGCACCGCTCACCCATATACAGCGAGGGCTTATGCCGAAAGGGTGGGTGATGTCGCGCTAGGGTGTGTTGACGTTAACGCGAAGATTCGTCCAAAGCCCCCCCCCCCCTCCCCCCCCCCCCGGTTTGGCCAAAAGGGTGCGTCGGGAGCGCCACGTCGCGCGCGTGACTGAACGCGACCTTTCGTCCAAGAGCCCCCCCCCCGTTCTGGTTTAGCCGAAAGGTGTGTTAATATAATAATAATAATATAGGGTTTATTTATGTGTTTATTTTATTTTCAAATAAAAAAACTGTTTTATATAATTTTTTGTCAAACATTGCCAATTTGAGGATTTCTTATTTCTTTTGGTAAAAAATCCTGCGATTGACTCGTTCATTGCACTTTTAGGTGGATGGGTTAAATAATGATACTCGTATAATGAAAATAATGTGTAACTAATAATAGTAATAATAACAATAATAATAGTAATAATAATAATAATAATGATAATAATAATAATAATAATGCTAATAATAATGCTAATAATAATGCTAATAATAATGATAATAATAGTAATAATAATAATGATGATGATGATAATAATAATAACAATAATAATAATAATAATAATAATAATATAATATTATTACTACTACTACTACTACTACTACTAATAGGCCTAATAATAATAATGTCAAAATAGAGTGAATTTCGAATGAATAATGTGATTTTCACTCTAAATTTACTCTTATGACGAGTAAAGGTACCGTGCTAGAGTCACGTTTATTTATAAATCACAAGTGCATAAGAATCGCAACACTCTAAACGATACGCTTGCACCCCCCCCCCCGGCTGCAGGGGAGTTTCGCCAAAAAAGGGGAGACATTTGCTCCCTTTTTCTGCCTGTGATGATGTCATTTTTCTTTTTGTCTTAACTTTAGTTTCATTTCCCCAAGATGTGCACATCCTCATGCCAAAACCCCGGGTCCAAACCAGGTTAAACTTTAATTACAACTGCATAAGTCGTGCACCTTCCATGACCAAGCCAGCCCGTGTCTCTGTATGATAATGCTATATGCATAGTCATCTCCACTTCAGTGGCGCGACTTCTCAGTCACAACCACGAAAGACACATTCAGTGTCCACTGCACTATACTTATCACCATGGACCTGCTATACACGACTGTAGGACTACTAGCATTTCCCTCGCGAGAAGTACGAAAATGTTGTTGTTAGCCAATTGAGGCAATAATTTATCAAGAGTAAGGGTTTATGGCAAAGAATATTTCCTGAAACACATTTACTGCTGTAAATGCAATCTATAAATTAAGCAATCAATGAGAAATTATGAAAATTTCCGTATTTTGATGATCGCCAATTCTCCGGACACCATCTTGCGTGACGTCATGTCCCGAGTACGATAGAACGATAACTGCCAAAGAGTACAATTTCCGCCAGTTGGCTTGGAACAAAATTCGCTAGCGCATTTTGTTCCAGAACACAATCAGCCGGCTGATTTTGTCACCAAGAACCAAATGTGCCAAGAACCATATCTGCGCTACACCGGCCGCCTAGCTGGAGAGGTAAATGCTCTGCACGTACGTGTACGTGCGTGCACACGTACGTGCGCCATTATCGATTCGATTGCCATCAATTGGCATGATTGCGTGAACGCGAACTTTCGTCCAAAGCCCCCCCCCCCCCCCGGTTATGCCGTTCGGAAGTGTTATCTTACTGACGCACCCTAACGCTCCCAACGCACCCTTTCGGCAACGGGGGGGGGGGGGGGGCTGTTGGACGAATCTTCGCCTTAACGTCAACACACCCTAACGCGACATCACCCACCCTTTCGGCATAAGCCTACAGCGAGTGGGTCTTGTCAAAATGCTACACCACCCCCACCATCATCTACACTCCGGTCACTAACCCCATCCCATAACCACTAACCTGAATATCATCAACACCACCCCATCCCCGAAAAACCACCAGCACTACTACTATAACAACAGCAGCTGGAGCAACAACAACCTAACAATAACAAACTTTTCAATTAACGACACCATCGCTTTGATTTATAAGTAAACCGCTACAACACCTCAACTGTTGCTATTGGTTAACCTTGTCTCGTCTTAGGTGTCATGGGAAATTTTATCACATTTTCAATCATCGATGTAAATTCTTCCGTTAACCCTAAAAAGCCCAAGCTATTTTTGGCGCTCCGTGGCCCAAGGGGGGGGGGGCACATTGTGCCCCCCTTCTCTAAAATCTTTATTTTTTGACCAATCATTCTAAAATTTGGCACACATGCAAAGCATCTCAAACTCTACATGACGCAACCATCAAAATTTCTCAAGGTTACCCCATGGGGGCGCTATTCACCATAATATAATGAAATACATAGAAAATATGGATTTTGTCGAATATTTCGAGGTTTTCGTCTTTAATATCCTTTTTAAACACTCACAAGTGATTAATTTGTCTCTAGATATACAAGATCACATATTTTAAGATAGAAAATAAGTATTTTGAGTAAACTTTCACTGTTTGGGGCTCATATTTTGTGTTACAATACATATAGTGGGAATGTAATGCATATATGCACAAATTACTATGCACTGTTGGTTGCACTAGAGTTAAATAACCTGAATAAATGCATTTTTTTTATCATTCTGGAAAACTTTTTTGATGGAATTGCACTTTGATACATCAAATCTTGCAATCTGATAATTTAAAATTGAGAATAAAGAAAAAAAGCAAGAAAATGAATTTTCAATATTTTTTATTGTTTTTATTGTTTTGGCACCATTTTACCCTTCAAAAATAAAGAAAAACAAAAGAAATGTATTGAATATGTTTCGAAATAGATGAAACATACGGTTCATGTCATATTTGAGTCAATAGATACGAAAAACAAGTGGCAGTAACTCTTCTATGTAGTAAAAATAGAAGAAAACACCAAAAAATGACACACATGACCTTCAAAATGTGGTTGCCATGGCAACACGATTTCACGAGTAACCCTAAACTATACACCAAAATGTTCGCCATAAAATTTTAGGAAAAGTCACCAAGTTTGATCAAATTTCGACAAAAATTTTGGACGTGGCGAAAAAAAATTTGGTAGGGGGGAAACAATGTGCCCCCTCTTGGGCTTTTTAGGGTTAATGCATTCATCTTTTTCCACTGGAAACAAAGTTTTTCCTCCACATCTCATATACCCAATATTTGCGGATAGCAGACACTACAATTATATCAATATTCTGGCCTTTTTGCCGTCTTCCTAACTTCCTGTCCGACTCAGAACGAAAGCGGCGGCAATGATTTAATACGAGCTATCTGTTTCTAGTTGCATTACATTTTTTTTCTTTTTGTGTGGTTTAACTAGCTCTGCACTGCTAATGAAAAAAATATTACATGCCAACACACATGAATGGAACTCTGACATTATCCCTGTAAGATGAAACAATGCAATCGCAAAATCAGGACAAAATCAGAGGTTTTTAAACACCGCGCCTTTAAACATGTACAAATGACATATCGGATATGAACATGTCGGGGAATCTCGCCAGAGAATCGCAATAATCTGAGTGCAACTCCAACTTTCTTTCGTAGACAACTATATGCGATGGGAAGAATTGAAATGGACCATTAACATACATGTAGATGCTATTCCATGTTCTGTATGATATTGAACTACCGTGTACAAATAACGAAAATACAGTTTGAAATCTTTGATTAACATACAATACAAAATGTATAATTCGTAGCGATTGTTTTGTCATTTTTTTTTTAATTCTTCAGCAATATTCTGACTGCAGCTGTATCTCGACTGATAACGAAGGGTCTGGTTCGGCCAATTTGGGTATATGTACCGGCACACAGTCTTGCAGCAAAAAGAGTGTTTTCTTAGCCGGTCAGTTCTTCTTGTTGGCCTTCACATTCCTCGCCCTGGTACCATCGATCCTGGCTACAATGAGGTAAAATGATACAAAAGAAGCGATGTACAGTAGACCACGAATTGTCTTGTAATTCGAATACAATAGACGGGTACTAATTTCTGAAGGAGATTGCTGGCCAAGTAAATGGTGAAAAATCACGGTGACAAGTAAAAATACAAAAAAGGGGGGGGGGTCGTTTGGTTACAAAGCAATATCACAAAGCTTTTTCATTTGCAACTCATCAAATTATCAGTCCTGGGGGTCTGTTCGATATGTGATACTTTCTGTCGAAAAAAAAAATCATGGCATATTCCTGGTATAGGCCGTAGAAAAGGGAAAATTTACAAAGTTAATGCAGCACTCCGAAAACAGTAAGAATAGCTAAATCGCATGCCTTGTAATGGAGTCAATGGTAAAATTACACTACAAAAGCCACGGTCTTGACTTTATCACTCAGGGAATTCCTCAATGAAGATACAGACATAGGATGTTGCATTAATACTCTAAACTGTTCATAATAATACGCCTACCTTCAGAGATTTTTTGCCTGAAAAGGACACCCAATGTGTCGCATTAAACACCTTTATCTGGTATCTTTATGTTTAAAATTAACACCTCTTTTTTAGACAATGTAGTAAGACTAAGCTTTTCCTTGGCAAAAATGATATTTTTCGCCAAAACGATATTTTTGCTGTGTTTATTACTATTTCTTGCTCACTTTCTCCCCAGATCCGTTTCTCACTCACAACGAGCATACGCTCTTGGCATACAGTCTGTCATGTACCGTGGGCTCGGTAAGTGGGTTCACCTCATTCATAATTTCCGATTTTGAAATATATTTTGGGAACTTTCTCATTAACTGATAGGCATTATACTTGAGCATTTGCTGTGTATCTGTTTCCAGTTATACTAAAAGTACCCTTTTGCAACTAAAAAAAATGGGTGCATGTACTGAACGTATACAATCACTTTTGTGTGTGTGTGTGTGTGTGTGTGTGTGTGTGCGTGTGTTGTTTTTTGTTTTTTTTTTTAGATCGACGAAACCAGAGACAATTTACTGCCACTAATGTACACTCATGTTCATATTATGGAATTTTTTTTGATATTTAAGTTGTTTCTCCTATATCGTCCAAAATTTTCAAAACAAGTGTTTATTTCCCCAAAACACAGTAGGCCTATGTGAAGCGATTTTTGAATTTCATGAGATGACTAAAGTAAAAACTAAAATACGTTTGAGTGCAATAAGAATTATTTATTCATTTTTTTTTAATCCACAAAACAAATCATGAAAAGTATTAAATTAAAGTCATTAAAAAACACACAAAAACTGATAAGTTTTGATCTTATGTCATTTATCACTTAATTAACACTTTGAGTGCTATCGGCGAACCTGTTCGCCCAGGGTTGACTTCACTCAGGTACTATCGGCGAACCTGTTCGCCGAGAAGACAATCGGATCCATATCTTTTAATTCGAATGACAAATGTCACTGAAGTTCCTACCAATAACATTTATCGTAAAATGAATACACAATGAACCAAATAAATGAGTTAAAATGTATTGCCTTGATAGCATTTGTGATTTTAAAGAAAATCGTACAATTTGGAAAGGTTATACACATTAGTCCAAAACAATCCAGTCCCTGGTTAACACACCTGAATTTTTAGCCCAGCACCCAAAGTGTTAACATCAGAATAGTGTCTGTTACAAGTCTAATAACGCACGTAACCACCACGTGACTCAACAACAACACCGCCATTTATCAACACAGGTTTTAAGTGTCGAGTCGGACGCTACAAAATGCTAAAAATTCCTGAAATACTTATAATTGTTTCACCTGGGGTGAACAAATATTAATTCCAGACGTACCGTTCACGGAAAAATTGCAACTTCTAAAATATATTTTTTTAGTATTCCATTATTATGAGCATAATTAGTGTACATGTACTACGACCACAACTACTAACCGTTACTACTACTAATGTATATGGTAGAAATGTATATTGTCCTGACAAAATCAAATAACCCATACTGAAGGTAGTACCATTATCGCTGATCTAACGACAACATTTACTTCTTATCCTACAGGAAATGAAATGTGTTGAATTCTATTAACGATTTCAGTACTGAGTATTTATCTAACTTTGACAAATGTGCTTCAATTCTTTACAATGTAGTTGATTGATTGATTAATCAATTGACTGATTAATCGATCAATTGATTGATTGACTAATTGATTAATCGATTAATTTAGTGATAGATTACTGGATTGATTGATTGATCGATTAACTGAATGACTGATTGATCGATCAATTGATTTATCGATTAATTCATTGATTGATTCATTAATCGATCAACTTATTGATTGATTAATTAATGAGAAGAGGGATTATAAATCGATTGATTAATTAATCGATTAATTGAATGATTGTTAGATACATTGGTTGATTGGTTGATTGATTGATTGATTGATTGATTGATTTATGAGGGCTGAACCACGGTCCTAAGATAAAAACTACAAAGTTTTTGAAACCATTTTTTTTTTTTTACTTTTTGTCGCAGGTACCGTTCCTGGACCGATCATACTTGGCGCCCTCATCGACAAAGTCTGTCTAGTTTGGGACACGGACTGCAGCGAGGATTCGGGCAGCTGTTGGGTCTATGACAACCAGGATTTCAGCCAGATAGTGTTTATACTGTGTCTAGTGCTTCGGTGTCTGACGTTGATATTTCTGGTACTGTCACTGATGGCATACAAACCAGCTGATTCGACGGACAATGAACATGAAAACTTGGAAACTAAGATTGGCAAATTCAAATCAAGTGATTCAACTTGTTGATTTGAATTTCAACTTAATTCAATGATTTGGGGGGGGATAGAATTATTTATTTCAGTTAAACAACTCAAGGAAATATATAATAAATTGGCCAGATGGCAACAATTGTGCAAAAATACTGATAAAACTGAAACAAAAACATATTCAGTTTTAAATTTCTAGTTTTAAAAATCACACTACATGTATTAACAAATTGAACATGTGTTTTCTTTTAAATAATGTTATGATTCGAATGTTATCAATCAACCCATTCAGAGAAATAACTTACCCCGTTCCATGTAGTTAGCTCTATACTGTACACGCAATACCTTTTCGCTATACGGAAAGCATTTTGACTGGCAGGACTTTGCCCATGCCATAGTCCATACAATGCCTGTTATGAACTCGTTATTCGAGTTAGAGTTGGAATCATCAATTAATTAAACAGCTTAAACATGTATAACATTTATAAATTTAATTTCATATGACCTTTGACCTTCACCCTCTATGAATATGCAGAATATCCCCGAACTTGCCTATCAGTCAGCAAACTACCCTAATAGACACTATGGAGACTCACAATATGCTTTACTCCATTGACTTTTATGTTTACTGGTTTTTTTTTTCTTTTACAATAATGCAATCAGTTCAGTGATCTTCGACCCTGAACCTTAAAATTGTGTCAAAAATATTCTACTGCACTGAACAATCCATGACACACCTCAATACCATACCAGCTGTCCCTACCGGAAAAAGCACAATGTTGTCCACAGTGTGTTTACATTGTAACAAGACTGTGAACACAATGTGGCACTATGTGAATTTGGCCCATTTTCACAGTGTAACACTATGATCACTGTGTGCTCTTAGAGGTCACACTGTGACGACCCTGTGTTTTTCTAGCCACTCTGTGGATTTGGCCCATTTTCACAGAGTGACACTGTGATCACTCTACACTGTGACGACATTGTGTTCTTTCCGGCAGGGGTATACATGCATACCCTGGAATAGTGGATACCAGGGCTAAGTATGACCAGACATTATAGCAACTACTGTACGGAAGTTGCATTTTATTTTTGAGATTATAATTATGAAAACAGATGAAAGAAGCTTATTACTAGGCGGCAGAAAAAAAAATCGGAAATTTGAACACAATGTACAGTATTATAGACAAGATTTTATTATTATACTGAATGGATCGACATAATACATGTACATGTATAAGATTATTTCTTGTCAATTTAGTGTGGACATAAGCCCAAGTATAGTTTTGTTCACTCCAATTTTTCATCAATGCTTCATAAAATCCGCTACTGCAACATCATACTTATACCCATGTGTTTTTTAATGCCTCCGCCACGAAGTTGCCGGAGGCATTATGGTTTCGGGTTGTCCGTGCGTCCGTTCGTCCGTTGCCGGTTCTTGTTACCGCGATAAATTAAGAACAGATGATCGGATTGAAACTAGGACCAAGTATGTATACTACGGGACAACAATGAACTGATTAGATTTTGGAGTTGAAAGGTGAAAGGTCACAGGGCCTAAAATACGTCTGATTTGAGTTCGTTACACCGCGATAACTTGAGAACGGCTGATCGGATTTTGATGTAACTTGGGTGAAGTATGTGTTATTAGTACCCATGAATTGAGTAGATTTTGAAGTTGAAGGGTCAAAGGTCACAGGGCCCTAAAATATGTCTGGTTTGGGCTCGTTACTACGATAACTTGAGAACGGCTGGTCGGATTTTGACGTAACTTGATAAAGTATGTGCCATATGGCACCAGCGAACTAATTAGATTTTGGAGCTCGAACATGTCGAACGTAAAAGGTCAAAGATCACAAGGCCTTATACATGTCTGAATTGAGCTGACTGTCGCGATAATTTAAGAACTGCCTGTCAGATTTTACTGTAACTTGGTACAAGTATGTCGTGTGGGGCATTGATGAACTAATTAGATTTTGGAACTCAAAGGTCGAAGGTCATGAGGGCTGATTTATTTTATTCGTCTTGCTACCATGGTAACTTGAGGTTTTTCAAATTAAATCAATTCGATGAGAGTGTGGACTGCGTAGGCATATACTGATCGACTACGCGCAGTCGAACTTCTCTTTTTTAAATGATCAGAGATTATCATTATGTACATTTCCCATGATAAAACGGTCGCGATGCCCTGAGGTTGTCTTCACTATATTTCTGAAAAATGGAATCGTTTCATACACAGTGGTTTTCAGTGCATTCATGACATGATAAGAACATTAATTATTTTTCATTATTTACCAAGACCATAATCAAGATTTCAATCCACAAAAGAACGACCACAGATGGAATAGACACGGGTTTTTTTTTGTTTCAAAAATATATGTATGAAGCATATATCCGATAGTAGCTTGAGCGGATTATTAAATGTATTCTTGGTCACGCGACTTTTGCGGCAAAAGTATAAAATGTCATAGTTATTCTGTTTGAAATGTTAACGTTTTTGATTGCAAAGATATATAATGCAAGCATAAAATAGCAGAACCATAGAGAAGATAGATGAATATGTTATTTATATTAAACTGTGTTTACCCATAAACCGGCTAAATATGCGACTCGGGACGACTCCTTCAGTTTGTTGTTGTTTCATTTGCTTCTCATACTGATATATCAGTGCATGGACAATAGTCTACGCAACGCAATTTTCAATCATATCAAAAAAGGTTTCCTTGTAATGAAGTAGCTCCAGGGGCAACGCCACGGGGGGGGGGGGGGTCATTGGGTGGGTGGACGCCCCTATTTTTCAAACTTATCAAAATGACGGGAATTTTACTGTTTTGAATTCACCCTACTGTTTTTTTCTTTGGCTATCAGTAAAAAAAAAGTGCGGGCAAAAAAAAATTGTACAAGTTGGCCTCGTGCCCCCCCCCCCTCCGCCTCCTTATCAGACGGTGTTCGCTCCCAGTGTGAGTAAAAAATTGCAGCGAATCTTCCCGGATTTCCGCCTCCTAAAATATCCCCTTGGCGCCGCCGCCAGAAATAGAACCCTTTGTACTTAGTAATTGATCTGTTCTGCATAGGTATTTAGCATTAATCGTAAGAAATATCCACTTTAAAACAGGGTCTATTGGAAGAAATAACATTTTCCATAAACTTCTGTCCGTAACTGTTAATTGCAACAGAAAGTGCATGATTGGCATCGGGGAGCGTATAGTATTACTTACTTACTGATACTTACGTTACTTATCTTACTTACTTATATTACTTACTCACTTTACTTACTGTTACTTACTTACTTTATTTTATTTCCAAGAACATATAACAATCGACATGCATTACAAAATGACACAATACATAAATATAATAACCACAACCAATGCATGGGATTACCCAAAAAGAATACGAATTTCTGTATGACGGCTCTCCTCATTGTTGCAGTAAATAAAACAAGAAAAATACAATCTAAACTCAGACATAGACTGCATGTGGGCGGCGAAACTGTACATGTATTATTATTTATTCATTTATTTATTTATTTATTTATTTCTTTATTTATTTTTATTTAATTTACTTATTTTTTTAATTTTTGAAATTTTTTATTTATCATTCATTATTATTATTATGTGTTTTTTTGTTTTTGTTTTGGTGTGGTCGGTGGTTGTGGGGGGGGTGTTGCTCTAAATTTTGGAAGGCTATGCTTATGAATAACTCACCGCATAGTTGGTCCGAAGGGATACAAAAAGCATTGATGGCTGTCTGTGTCGCGGTAAAAATTGTCGAACTTTGCTATCTGACACAGTGGCGTAACTACGGAGGGGGGGGGCAACGGGCACGTGCCGGCTTACACACCGGGGAGATGGAAAGCAGTGATGGCACGATGGCAAAATCCCCCCCCCCAATCGGCCGGCAAAAAAAAAAAAACGAAAGAAAAAGGAAAGGAAGAAGAAAGATAAAAGAAAACTCGGGATGAGCGCGAGTTAGAAAGTGCATCTTAAATCCATTTTGAAATAGACTACAGGTAATGTCCTTGTCTTTTTATTTAAATTTGATTAAAAAGCTGCTTAAAATCCGGCTTAATCTCATAAAGGTTTGTGCAATGCTCTTGCAGGCCGTTTCATGAATCTGAATAATGTGTTTTAAATCTTTGACGAGAGTATTTCTAGCGTTGATGGATTGCTTTGTTATTTAATCGTCGACATGTTTTGAAATACAGAACTTCTTCTCTTCTAAAAGAATTATCTTCGCTTTCAAAACCACTCGCTCGCATGATTACCGATGTAACTTACTTTGAACCAGCGGTAGCTGAGCAAATATTACAATTACACTTATCAAAATCAAACAATTTGCGAAGAAATTCCTCCTCCAAATTCATCAACCACGGGGCACACCCTTTGAATTCAGTGTCACCAGTAGCGTAACTACGGGTACACGTGCCCGCCCCCCCCCCCACCAAAAAAATAAAAATAAAAAAATCGGCCAGCAAGAAAAAAACGAAGGAAGAAAAGAAAAGAAAAGGAAGAAACAGAAAAAGAAAACTGAGGCGAACTAGAAATTGTGCTTATAGTGCACTTTCTGGAATAGACATTCAGCGAAAGTCCTCGTTTTTCAACCTTTACTTGCAAATGTTCATTTTATTGTATTTGTTCTGGTTCTGGTTCTAGTCATGAAATGCATAAACTCCGCTGGATGTAACATGCAGGCGCAAGTCGACTGAGCAATTTTATAATATTAATTTTGAGAGTAAACACGTTCTTTTGAACCTATTGAAAGTGGTAGTATAGGTTTGTGCATCAATGTGGATATTCAGGCGTTCCCATATTAGACTGAGAATATCCCCCTCCCCCTCCCCCTCCCCTTCCCGTGGAATCATTTTCCCCTTCAAAATCTGTCGCTCGTAGAAGTGCTTCTATTATTAACCAGCGATAGCGCAGGTAATATTTCAGATACAGCTATCAAAATCAAACAATTTTGTGCAGAATTTATTCCTCCAAAATTCATCACTCACGTGGCACACCTTTTGCGTGTGCGCCATTTTGCATTCCTGTAAAATTCAGTTTCGCCACTGAATGCCCTAACGCATCTAATT
>JZLH01S0236728.1:12308-22740 GCA_001188425.1 Eucidaris tribuloides | reverse complement strand
CGTATCCTCCTCAATTGTTTTTCTCGGCGATTGTTCCCGCCTCGATTTCTAAAGTTTACTATTATTTTATCAATTTTGTTAACATTTCTAAAAGTTTTTTGTTATCTGTAAATGAATTCAAAAGATAAATATGACTGAAATAGAGTACACTTTATTAATACTGGGATGGGAATTCAAAGTCATACTTTCCACTTTTTAACGAAAATATGCATCCTAGTGCGATTTTTACCCAGAGCAATGGGATTTTATTTCGCCTTCCCTGTATTCGCTCCCTCCTCCCTCCCTCCCCCCCCCCCAATTGTCGAATGAATTCTCCGCTATTGGCTGAAGGGGTCTGGACAACTTGGCCAGGAAGGAACACACTATAGGATATAGTTCAGTTTTCGTGTGTAAGAGGAAATCATGTCTTCCATTGTCCAATGAAACTCATGATTATTTGTGTACAAGCAAGGTAATTAAAATCGTAGTTATTCACGGCAATATTTTTACTTTCATTGATCTTTCCCTGTGAACCTGTTCTTGTCAAATCGTCTTTTTCAAATTTTCGACAAAACCTAGAGCTTATATCCTTCTGTGCAGTTTTTTTCATATATGCGTCGTTTGAAATGATAACGATTAACGTCCATAGCTATTGTTGATATCATGCGCTATGAAACTTTGTATTTAGTATTTACATGTAGCGTTATACATGTATAAATAACCATATTATTATTATTATTATTATTATTGTTATTATTATTATTATTGTTATTGTTATTATTATTATTATTATTATTATTATTATTATTATTATTATTATTATTATTATTATTATTATTGTTGTTGTTATTATTATTATTATTATTATTATTATTATTATTATTATTATTATTATTATTATTATTATTATTATTATTATTATTATTATTATTATGTACATACTTGTTTGAAAGAAAAACGTTACCGCCACATTTTTCGGTATAGTTTGAATAATTTTCTCATTTGACTAGCCCTGCTTTACAATCTCTTTCGGAATTGGTCTCGGTAGTAAATTCATCGAATTCGTCCCTCACCCAGTAAAAGTAGACTTCCAGGAATCTCTTTCTATCTACGTGTTTAATATGACTTAAATGCTTCGCACGTACTCCGTATAAATTTGTATAGCTGTTTAAACAGCAATTAATTTGGTCAGTGCTGTGAAACATTAATGAGTTCTATTTAAAAATATTATGAAATTACATTATTTTGGCTGTCCGTCTACTCAAGCCCCGATTAAAACGGTAGCCTTCTGCAGCCAAAGTATACATCATTAGGAAATAAGTGTTATCATATTCCGGTCATATAAATGTATTATATATCTATTATTTCTCGTATCACTTCTTATATACGTGTATGATTCATTTACTTTGTATTATGACAATATTCTGTGAATCAAATATTTGTAATATGAATTTACATGTGTAGTATGTAATTCATGAATTGTTATTTTTATTATTGTTACGAGAAAAATAATATGAAATGCAGTAAATAAAATCTTTTCAAACAAACAAGCATTATGCCGAAAAAACCCCACAGAGGCACCGATATACACTCGTTAATTATTGTTCAAAGTACTCTCACATCAATAATTTACTTACGGACAAACAGACAGTTTGGTTACTGTATATCGAATCAATCAGGGTTGATAAACGAGAGTTTTAAAGCCAAGAAGAGGTCATCAATCCCGTATCTCGAGTAAGAGGCTTTGGTCAACTATTTGCCGGGCCAAAATACCATCCATTTAACAGGATTAAAGTTGTCAGAATGTGACAGTGTTAATGGCATTCTTGTTAACGGTCAGTTTGACTGTCCGTCTGTTTTTGCCTTATGGTTCTACAGACACGTTCTGATATTTCATCAAACTGTCAGAAACCATTTATTACATTATTTTGTGATAAATCGTCTAACAATAATGGCATAACATATAGAAACGTGATTTTGTCCTACGGTCATCGTATTGGAATGCTCCCCCCCCCCCAATAAAAGAAAACAAAAAGTCGGTGAGACCTTAAAGGCAGGGAATCTCATTTGCATACCTCCCATAGCATATCAAAACATCATTCAACGCATTAGGCTATTTATGAAGAATGTGCTGTGAAATTTGAAAAATGCACCAAGGAGTGACTGTCAGTTGGACCGTTGTAGGTCCATGGTTAGACTCCGTGTGAAACTCACCGAAATAATTTAGTTTAGAAGTATATTATTTCAGTAATCATGTTTTGGTATATGAATAAAAGTCTTGGGGTCTTGCCACGAGGCCGAGCGCCCACGAGGTCGATGGTCCGATATGTAAAATCGGCTTCGTGGGTGCTCGGCCTTGTGAGCTGTCGCCATAGTCTGCATAAGAATATGAATACATATGGTTCATATAATTATGTTAAAGGTAAATTACATGATTGCGGTTAGTCGTCAACTTGGGCTGAAACTACTCTAGAATCAAGTAAACTATGCAAGAATTCTCCTGCGAAAATCTTGGAGTCAAACGTTGACTCATTTTAAAACAATTAATGTCAATATCCCTCGTGGCTGGCAAACCTGCTGTGTGGCTGTCTATGGGGCCTATTTTTATCGTGCCCCGAGAGAATTAGTGTTCATGCTTGATTCTCCTTGAGTAAACAAATTAGAGACAAATCCTTCTAGCTGGTATATCCACTCCAGCATGTGTATTATTGGTATATATTTCAACTCATTTGGTTCTTGAGGCATTTTCAAATGTTCCCAATCTTGTCACCGATCTTTGATTGTAAATAAATGTCTACACGAAACAATAATTCAAATCGAAGTCTAAGGATTACCATAAGTCCACTAAACCTGAGTTTGTATCTTATTTGCCAAAGGTTCTTAGATGGTATTTTCTTCTATACAGCGTGTCCCAAAAAGAAAGTCCCTCTGATAGACTGCTAAATTAAGTACAAAAATCAAGTATCATTCTTTATTTAGTGTTCACATTAAAAAGCCCATTTTATTTTCTAATTTTTGTGAAAATTGCATCGGTCTCCCTTCATTGGCAGAACTTTAATTAGCTTACATTATAAGAAGGGAATGAACAGTCGTTCCCAGTCGTTGATATAATTTAGGCGAAGCATGGAATAAGGTATAATATGTCTGTGATGTGCCTTTCTTTTTATCAAACTTGGACTGGGGTGGAAAGCACTGCTGTTACATAAGACTCTGTGTATTCAAAACCAATGAAGCGAGACCTTTGAAATTTTCACAGAAATTACAAAATGAAATGAGCTTTTTAAATATGTAAACTTAATTGAGTATAAAACTTGATTTTGGTTATTTTTCTGTGGTGTATGAGAGGGATATTGTTTTCTGGGACACGCTGTATATACCAGTATATACCAGTATAATGATAAGCACCCGCTTTTGTTAAAGAAAAAAAATCTCATTTTGCGTTTTCTAAGAATTTTGTTCTTTTTTGTTTCACCTCAATCGGTCTGAAATTGTGCAAAAGACAAGAACAGAAATGCAAAGTGGAGGGAGAAGAGGACGTCTCCAAAGTTTTATGGAGTACTAATGTCGAATAAACTGTACACTGCAAAAATTAGGGTGTTAAATATAACACCAACGGCGTTGCACTATATGAATATCGGGAAAGTGTTGATTTTTCAACACCCTTGGTGTTAAAGCCAATGCTCTTGGTGTTTAAAATAAGTCGTTTGGTGTTAAAATAACTACTGTGGTGTTGAAATTTTACATCATGTCTTGTATTCATATTGTGCAACACCATGGGTGTTAAATTTAACACCCCAGTTTTTGAAGTGTACACAACTCACCAGATTTCAGATTTGATGATTAAACGATGATTATGACAACTTTTCGAACTTCGTGAAGTTTTGGGATCTGTACCTTTCCCAATAGAGTGGCTCTACATTCATGGTCAAAATCATCCAATCACCCTCAAACCCATCACCTTTTATTTTTTTCCACTTGTATGCATAATACTCGCACACCACACGCAATTGTCACCTCCGAATGTAATTTGCACTCGAGGTGGTAATTGGTTGTCTAGAAATGGGGACTCACACCTGCAGTGTGTGTATCTTGGATGTACCGTTTAATATCTGTATGTATCTTGTAGTGCACAACAGTGATTAAGGTCTATACAGTATTGTGGCTGGAAATTACTTGCTGCGCTCGTTGCATGTATTTCAGGATGATTTGCTTCGCAAACGAGGCAGACCCGCTTCCCACATCATAAACCATTCGTGTGCGTGTGTGTGTGTGTGTGTGTGTGTGTGTGTGTGTGTGTGTGTGTGTGTGTGTGTGTGTGTGTGTGTGTGTGTGTGTGTGTGTGTGTGTGTGTGTGTGTGTGTGTGTGTGTGTGTGTGTGTGTGTGTGTGTGTGTGTGTGTAGGCGACTGTATGTGTGCGCACGCGCTCGTGTCTGTGTGCGTGTTTGTTTGCGTCCTTTGTGTCTATTTAACAATGTGTGATAGGATAGTATACATTTCAGATCTTATGTAGATGACACATTCTATTGTCAGGCTGGAAAAAAAAAGTTACAGAAGGATTGGCTTGCGGACAACGAACTCCGAAATGAACTTTACCTAGCTGCGTCTTTGTAGTAAGCTTTCTATACTGTGGTGTCTACTCTTAACAAGATAATAAGCAGCATTATGGAAATCAAATGAATCAAATTACGCAAGCGAGTCGGCCCACGCAACATAATTCAACATATCTACAAATGACATGTAATAACCGTAAGTACCCTCTCTACTCAACAGTTCAGTTTGGTTTTATTTCTGCATTTTTCAACATATCGAAATTAACAATAATTACAAACTAAGTCAATAATCATATGATTAACAGTATTGCAACATACACTATAACACATGCATTTCGAGTTGGAGGGGTCTTTCTATAACGATGTCCTATTGAATTGTATTATTGGAAAATAAGAAATTATTTTAAAAGAAATCAATGAATATTCTTTCTCCTTTCTTCTCCAAGGCGGAGATATTATCAAATGCAGGCGCACTGGCGTACTTACAGCAGAGGGGCTGGAAAATAAAAATAAAAACATGGGGCGTATCCTTCTTACCACTGTCTTATGAAGATAGGGAAAACTTTCTTCTTCTCTGGATGTAGTCTTCTTTCTGAGACCGCTTCAGAGGAACATATTGGTATTTTTTGTTTTTTTGTTGGAAGTCTTTTCAAACCATCAACCGTTTCACGGGAAATATGAAACCGAATTACGATGCTAGTATGCAATTTTAATCTATAGAGAGGCGAAAACATGTTAAATTTTATGTTCCAGCCCCTCTGCTGTGGGTGCGCCTGCATTTGATAGTCTCTCCGCCTTGGAGAAGAAAGGAGAAAGAAAAATAATTTATTTCTTTTCAAATAATTTGTTAATTTCCAATAACAAACTTCAATAGGACATCGTTATAGAAACACCCCTTCAACTCAAAACCCATGCGTTATAGTGTATGTTGCAAGAATTTTGAGTATAGGGAGGGTATAATGTGTGGTAGGATAGTGCACATTTCAGATCTATGCAGATGATACATTCTATTGTCAAGCTGAAAAAAGTTTGCGGACAACGAACTCCGGAATGAACGTTATATACCTAGCTGCGTCTTTGTAATAAGCATTCTACAGTATACCTTGGTGTCTACTCTTGACAAGATAATCAACAGCATTACGGAAATCAAATTCATCAAGTTACACAAGCGAGTCGGCCCACGCGACATGATTTAACATACCTACAAATGACATGTAATAACCTTAAGGTGTTGAAGGTTTGGTGTACAATTTATAGAATAGTTTACACTGGTGGCATCATGCAAGATTGTAGGAAGTAATGGGGCATTCTAAGGGGCAAGGAAAGAGTCAAACGAATGGTTGGAATTGTGGCCATTAAGCCCTAACGAAATATGATTTCCTGAAGCTCTTGGAATTGTAGAATGAACATTTTGGGTGAAAGTGAAGTGGACAAATGCCCTAAAACATTAGATTAAAATTTTCCAACAGGTGATGGTGTGGATTCTACTCGGACAGTTTCCTCCTGGCCATACCGTTACTTGGCGACGATGAATAATAAATCATCAGAGCTAGCGATGAACACGATTTAAATACACCTTCAACTTTGTTGAAGCCCATTCAAAAAAAAAGTCAAACTTTAATAGTTTTGTTGTCACTAGCAGAACTCAGATAGAATAAACCCAAATGCTAACAATAACCACAGTTTTAAAAACATATGAGCTACGTAATCCTCCATACTCTAAGTGTCTTTGATAAGGTCTTAACATGAAGCCCTGAAAAATTGTATTTCAAAATGATGATTTAGTACTTTTAAAACGTGTAAATCTACAAGCACTCATCAAGTTGACCGGATTTATCTCCCCATTTCCTCCCATAGACTATAACTGTGTGTAGATCTAGGCTATTTTATCCTCCACCAGAATGGAAATTGTTTATTCATGCATATCTTGCCAATGGCAGCAAAACTTTCCAAACTTTTGTATTTTAGGGTGTTTATTTGTCCATTTAAGCAGGCCTATGTAGCTCAAATATCAAAGTTTGACAAGTTTTTTTTTAAATTGGAAGTTGCACAAAGTTAGCCTATTACTTTAACGTTCTGAAGACAAAATGTCTGTATCACAGTAGTCTATACCGTAATGGTCGCCCATTGATGCTCTTTTCTGAACTTCACTTAATGATCATTTTGATCTGCAATATTTACAGGGCTTCATCATTTTGATAGACCTTATCAGAGACACTGATAGCAGGGAGGATCATATAGTTCAGATTTTTTGTTTCAACTGGAGACATTGTTGAGGCAATGTCTTTAATATTCGCATGACATACCATGCATCGTGGCGTGGTGCACAAAATAACACTTGATCCACTTCTACATTTATGTGGACTATAGGACTTGAATTATGGGCAATTCCAGCGTTACGGACATTACATTCAGACACTTCTTTGCAACTTAGGGGGCTTATTTCTAGAAATCATCATTATCATTCTGAACCTTTTTGTGGTAATCTCAAACAGGTCACCCAGAAGTGTTAACAGTTTAAATTTGAATTAGTTTCTGTTTATCGTTTGGAAGTTATCACACATAATGTTTCCCGTTACGGACATTACATTTTTGGACAAGACTTTTCACCTACCAACGCATTTGTAAAAAAAATTGTGAGCTTAAGCATGAAGTGAAACCAATTTTCTTCTGAATTGGGTGCTGAGGACCTGTTTAAATTGTAGGATGACAACAGGTACAACAGATTCAGCATATCCCCTTCAGGACCATAAATGTTGCGTTAATGACATTACATTTTTAACGTTACGGACATTACACCTCGGACCACTTTTTTAGGTCCTTATATTTATACTTAAAACCATTTGATAACTAATATAAAGCTAATATTAGTCATTTTTGGTCCTTTCTTAACTAAAAACTACTATAAATTAATTCTGAAATGCTGTTGAATGTGAAATAATGAGACTCAAAGATTATGTGTTTTTCAAAAATGATCAGAAAATTTTGCAAGAAAATGGGTTTTTTGAAGAAAAGTATGTCTAAATATACTTCAAATGTATTCAAATACCCCTCAAATTAAAGAGTTCGATTAGTTCTGTTGTGTGATACAACATCTATCACTGTAGCACATATATTTTTTTGAATTATCACAGATTTCATGATTTTGAGCCCGGGTAACATTTTTCGCGGAATTGCCCTTATATGGTAAATGAGCGTGTATGAAAATGAAAAGAACAATGTGTGAATTATGTAACAGCGAAGTGGTTCATTTCATAGCAGTGATGGCGAGTACGTGTATCATTACCCTTCCTACCCTTTCCATCCTTCGGTATAGATTTTTATTTCAAATTTAGGTACATTCGTGGAGATAATAGATTTGGGATTTAAATTTAAAAAAAATACCCAAGAACTGGAAATTTGGATGTGTATACACACAGTAATCTCGTGCCGTTTCACAAACACATGACATGGAAATTTATTTCTACCCACCCTACTCAAAAGTATTGCAACACACATTATAACGCATACATTTTGGGTTTAAGGGGTCTTTCTATATTGATGTCCTAATGAAGTTTATTATTGGAAAATAAATTATTTCAAAAGAAATCATTAAATATTGTTTCTCCTTTCTGCGCCAAGACAGAGAGATTATCAAATGCAGACGCACCCACGGCAGAGGGGCTGGAACATAACATTTAACATTTTTTCGCCTCCCTATAGGGGTGGGGTGTTTATTCACATTAGCATATTAATTCGATTTCCCGTTAAACGGTTTTGATCGAGTGGAAAGACTTCCAACAACTAAAAAAATGTCAATATGTTACTCTGACGCGGTCTCAGAAAGAAGGCCACATCCGGCCAAGAGGAAAGCGCCTCCTATCTTCATAAGACAGTGGTAAGGAGGAATTAGGCTACTAATTAAAGACGATGGCCTTCTTTCGCACTTCATTATATCCAATGTCTTGAAAAGTCGCATGACAGTAGATTTTACAATGTTTGCAACAGTAAACAGTCTTTAGAATTGAGAACGAATGATAAATTATAACTTTAAGAGGTCTTGTCTAAAATATGGGGCGTATCCTCCTTACCACTGTCTTATGAAGATAGGCGGCGTTTTCTTCTTCGCCGGATGTGGTCTTTTTTCTGAGACCGCGTCAGAGTAACATATTGACATTTTTTGTTTGTTGGAAGGCTTTCCACTCCATCAAAACCGTTTAACGGGAAACCGAATTAATATGCTAATGTGAATAAACACCCTACCCCTATGGGGAGGCGACAAAATGTTAAATTTCATGTTCCGTCTGCGTGGTGCGCCCTGCAAGATTAAAAATATCAACATAAATCACAATAATTGGGTAATTTAACATAATCATGACTTGTTTGTGCATTCTATATGTGCTAATATTGGTATTGATAGATCTTTTGTAATTTCGGCTAGAATATAGATTTTTTTTTTTCCAATTTCTCAAGGTTTATCAGATCCACTTATGTAATAGGAGATTGACTAAAAGATGTGTTCTGTGGAGTTATTAATGTAATCCGATTTCATGACGTCTTGTATTTTTATGAAATGATATTGGTAATATATTTTAAATGTATTATTTACAATTTATGGGCTGGAATTGGATTTGTTCTGTCAATGGAGTACTAAGTAATAACCCTCTTGTTTTTGTTTTCCAATGACATCATTGTTATTATTACTAATATTTTTTTCTTCTCTTTCTAATTAGGTTGGTACATTGTCGGTTCTGCGCTGGAGGCAATCAATGCAAATGGTGATGGTGTTTTTTTTTTTTTCTTTCTTTGTTAAACCCACTCCATAACTTAACACTTGGTGCTGCAGGGCTGTTTTGGTCGTATGGTTTATAAACCTCAAAATTATGATTTTCTGGAAAAATCCAAAATACTTGTCAAACGAAGTAGTTTTAAGCAATTTAGTTGGCAGCGCACTATGTCTTCAGTTTATAAAAAATATCCTGCTCTGGAATTTTAGTGACGTTTGTTCTACTTTCGAAAGAAAAGGTACTGGAACCCAATTGTTTTCTGCCGCGAACCGGTGCGCCGATAGCGCACCAAAGTGTTTAAGTTATGCGTTTTCTTATTATTGGTTAAGATTAAATTTAAATAAGCGTTTTAGTATGTATTACTTATTTCTTACGTGCGTTCTGCCGCTCGATTTTTTTCTCCTTTTCTCGTAATTTTTGTGACACTCACTTGGATTGGGTCAATACAGTCTCATTGACTTACAGTTATGTTAATTAACTTTTTTTGACCCACGGCAGCGCATGGACTCATGTTCTGTTCTTGACATTGCGTTAAGTGTACTTGGAGTGTCATATGATATACTTGTATTGTACTTTGATTTGCGAAATAAATAATAATAATAATAATAATTATCTCTCCGCCTTGAAAAAGAAAGGAGAACATATTTTCAATGAATTTCTTCTCAAATAATTTGTTATTTCCAATACTTATAATAAACTTCATTAGAACATAATTAATGAGAGACCCCTTAAACTTAAAATGCATGCGTTATAGTGTATTTGTGCAATACTTTTTGAGTAGTGGAGGGTATGTCACACGCAATCATAAAACCACCTCGCTTAAACGATGGCCTACATTTCTAGCAATAACTACAGACCACTGCCATGCGTGACTGGCCTCCAAATGGAAAGGAATGTCAGTCTGAATACTTTGGCCTACTTTTTTAAAATTCTTTAGAAATATCCGAAATTGATGTCGGGCACAAACTTCGTCCCGGAGACATGGACCACAGATTTTTCTGCAAAACATCGCGGTGCCCTTTTTAATACCGATCACGCCAGTAATATCTACGCGCGCGTGTTGTCTCTGAACAGTTTTTTTTGATTATTTTGTTTTTTACTTATATCATAAATATACTCTTTATCGGAACTGCATC
>JZLH01S0236697.1:17360-31518 GCA_001188425.1 Eucidaris tribuloides | reverse complement strand
TCTCGCTCGCTACACCCACTCGCATTAATATTTGACATATATATATGTTTGGAGGTCTTTTCAGTCTCTGAATTTGAGACAATTCAGAAACATTTTCCCTTTTTTATAAGATGTTATGCATTCTCACAGGTCCTTAAAATTTTCTCGCTCACTTCGCTCGCTCGATCATTGATATAGGCCATGAAAAATCCAACTGCAAAATGCAATGCTATTGTATTTACTGTTTTTATATTACAGCAAAAGACCGAGAAACACATTACGTGAAAGGTCTAAAATGTAATCACAATAAAAGCTACATGCCCATTTATACAGATAGTGGTATTTTTGCACGTTATAGGTAGGTGTTCCCTTTTCAAATATCCCTTGATTTTTGGGTGTCCTCAAAATTTGGAAATTTGGAAATTTCATCGGTCATCCACCCCCCCCCCCCCCCACCTCCTCTGACCGGATTTACGCCGATGTTGAAATCGGACAAGAAATTACGAAGAAGAAGCATTTTGAAATAGTGGACAGACGACGCCACGACGGATGCTAGATGCATGACGAACGCCAGACGATGGACGACGGACTTCACACCATAGCATAAGCTCAATGGATATGCATCGTCAAATAACTAGACTTCACCCAAATACATATCCACGAGTGGGCATGCAGTGTCTAAAGTTATACCACACCTGGCATTTCAAATGTCTTTCAGTCTTTTAGGACATTATCGTCATAAAATTTCCAACATTTATTGAAGTGTATTAACATTGCACTTGAGCAACCACACACTGATAGAAATATGTAATGCATAATGAGTAAAAATAATTGATTCTGTGCATGAATAATACTACCTGTTTGTAAGATTGGTTGAGAACTAGCCTAATTTGAAGTTTTTATTAGCCCGACTATAATCTCTTATTCAGCGGTGTCTTGTATTGGAAAACTATGCATACCAATCAATTCGTTCACTCTTAACCCGCTGCCACCGAGATTCTGAAAATCCCATAGAGTTAACACAGGACACATCCAGTTTCCGTAGCCAAAAAGTTGGGTAAATTTAATTGGGCAACATTGACCAATTCGTGTGACTCAAACTTACCCAACTGTTGGTCATATTTTAATCAACCGTTTTGGGCAAACTTTATTCATACAGTTGGGTAATCTTGAGCAAACGTTACACGCTTGGTCAATAATTTACCAAATATTGTTTGAGATATAGTACTTTACCCAATACTAGGGAAAACTTATATACGCGAAATTATATTTACCCATATCATTGGGTAAATCCCAAATAAACTGCATCAATCAATACATGTTTTATAGCGATCATAATCAAACCAAAGAATTGCTATTTCTGTACTTTTTACATTGATAACTGTATTTTCTTAGTTTCTCATGTAGTTATAATTTTGTTTCTTCAGACGATTAAAGAAAGAATTACAGTTCTAAAACATCCATTTTATACATAGGAAGCCCCCTTTCCCCAGTAAAATTAAGAAATTGCACCAGTTTATAACCATGACATTTTTGGTGATTTTATTAGAACACTATATATGATAAACATACTAAGCAGGTAAGTCAAATAGTCAGGCAATGGTTATGCAATATATGAGCACCATTACATTTACTCAATGGTTGGGCAGAGCAGGGCAGATACAGATCAGCCAGATTCATGATTATCTAGTCCAATGTATCAGACTAAAATTTGCACACGAATATTCCAATGCGACTGACCTAAGAGCCTGTTGGTTGAGCTGCTCAGATTGTCCTTTTGGGCATAATTTATTGGGCTTTTTAGTCAAAATATTAAAAATGAATTGGTTAAAGGTTGGGTAAATAGAAGTTGGTAAAATGTTGGGAAAAGAGGGTTAGTTATCATTGGGCAGTGTATCTTAACGAACACACTTCGGGCAAAAACACTAATGTACACTCTTGTAACCTTACATGTAGTAGTTCGTTATGAGTAGGTATTTTGTGCCCAGCTATTTAAGCGTGTTCATTAGGTTATTTCCACAAACCCTATCACTTATATCCACTATTTATACACTGACTCAGTTCAATGATGCATGCTGTTACCAAAATGGATAAATTGGGAAATAAAATATAAAGCCTTTTATTTAGTGTTATCATGGCTTTCTTTAGAGTGTGGAGTTTGAGAGTTGACCTTTATGACCTCCAAATCGCCAACTTTTTAGGATTTGAGGGCCAAAACTATTTCAAATCATCAAATTGACATTGAATCTGAGCTCTTTGACCACTAAAACCCCCAAACCCTAACTTTGAGCTACCTGTAGGAAAAACTAACGAAAATGTAATTTTCAAAATGGCTGCCGGTGGCCATTTTGGATTTGGTGTAAATAGGGCCTATATGTGCGACAAAATGTTTCCTCTGAATACTAAGGATACATTTCAAATCTTATAATTGCCCATCACTAATTTCAGTGTAATCAGAGCTTTTATTACAGCCCAGTATTAAACCTATACTATGACATTGAACATTTGACCTTCGTGACGCCCAAATTGGCAGCCATCATGGATTTGACGGGCAAGACTAAGTCAAATCATCAAATTGACCTCGGATTTAGATTTCTTGACCTCGAAAACCCCAGAATCAATATTCTGAGCAGCGCTGTAGACCAAACAACCAATAATGTATTGTTCAAAATGGCCACCGGCGGTCATTTTGGATTTTTGGGTCTCCTGAATTCCGCCCACACTTTTTCAACTGGCATACCCGCTAATTTTTTTTATTTAGACCTCTAAGAAGACAAATCCACCGAGAAACGGACCTTCGCGCTCAACGGTCACGGAAGTTCTCCAGATGACCCAACTAAAGTGTACTACACAGAGAACGTTACAAATCAACCGACCCGAACATCATGTTGTACCGACAAAATGTTTACAGGCCTACAACATTAAACTGTTGAAAGATTCAACACTTCAGCAACGTGTACATTTAGGAAGAAATCTTGGGGAAAAAATAGAACGCTATTTTAGCTCCACCATGTGAAGTGGACGGAAATATTTTGCCCTCGGCGGCCCGTTCCTCGTTCGCCAGCCACAAATTGCCTTTACTTCGAAAAATGTTCTTCCCAAGCAATGTTGAATAACAAAATTTGTTGCATGATTATACTTGTGTGTTCCTATTAAATTACTGTACTGTTGAGTGCTGATATAAATAATATCAGAACATCAGAAGGCTTTGTTACGATTGCAGAAATATAACTTTCAACTTTCTTTGACTTGAAAATCTATTGATGTCTGAAGCGCTCGTTCGCTTCGCTCACTCGCGCATACATTACCATTATTAGTAGAAGAAGCATTACCTCTTATAGTTGTATCAGTAGCGGATCTACAAGGGTGGGGGTTAGGGGGTTTAACCACCCCCCCCCCTCCCCCCGGGTTGCCAAGTGAAGAATATGTATGGTCTTATTATGTTAGATGTCAGGAAAAATAAAACGTATTACAAAATTTGTTTTAGCGCAAAACAAATTTTCATACATAATTCTCAAATTTTTGGCGCGCAAACATATACAGTTTTCAAATTTTCGGGGCACTTCGCGTGTAAACATACGCATTTGTTAAATTTTCACCGCGCTTTGCACGCAAACATACGCAATTCTAAAATTTTCGGCGCGCTTCGCGCGCAAACATACATAGTTCTACAATTTTCGGCGCGCTTCGCGCGCAAACATATGCATTTTTTCTCCCATCACCATTCATTAAAAAAAATTCCCTTACCAAAAAGCTAGATCCGCCCCTGTGTATTAATTATTCACTATCATCGTAAATCCTTCAACTGTTATCATTACACATTATGAATATGTCGGTTCTTCGGGAGTTTGTCGGTACATTCGGGTGCCTTGCCCCCCCCCCCCCCACTGGCAAAAAGCTGGCTACGCTACTGGAATACAACATGGCACAAGCAGAACCTTAGAAAGCAATGCTGATATGAGGTGGAGAAGCAGGACTGGAGCTGGTTTATTTCTCATTCAAAATGGAAGCAAGTAGTTGTAACGGCCAGTCGCTGAAAACCTGATTCAGATTCCTCGACCTGACAAAGAAATCAAGGCACAAGAGTACTGGACTCTGTGTTAAGAGTAGCACTTTAGGCTACATACTGTGACAGAAATAACAGGACCCGATGACGTTTGGAGCTAATTACAAGAACATTATATCCCCCTGTAGAAGAAAACTGGGTGGGGACCCGAACATAAACTTTAGAGACATAAAGAATTGGTTGGTACCCCCTACGGCCAATCATGGCTTCCATGGTGACTGCATTCAATTCTTAGTGATCCATGGTGAAGATAATATCTTTATTTTTCAATCTCGGAGACTGCTTGGTAAAGGAGTGACACTGACTTGGCAGCGTGGTAAAGCAGTGGTACTGACCAGGCAGTGTGGTACCCAGGAAGGCTACAGCCCGATAGTCCGCGGGTCCGATAGTCCGCGGGTCCGTTAGTCCGCGGGTCCGATAGTCCGCGGGTCCGTTAGTCCGCGGGTCCGTCAGTCCGCGGGTAGATAGTCCGCGGGTCCGTTAGTCCGCGGGTCCGATAGTCCGCGGGTCCGATAGTCCGCGGGTCCGTTAGTCCGCCGGTCTGATAGTCCGCGGTGTTTGTAAAATTATGATCAGAATATAGTGAAATCAAAATGTCATCGAGAGGTCAAAAGGTCAATTGATACGAACCCATGGGGTTCTTTAACAATAACCCAAAGGGAAATCACCCCCTGACAACTACTTCAAGGAAAATATTGTCCCCATATTTTTTTTATCGCCAAGTCGAAAAAATTATGTCAACCTATGGCGAGATATCTGGATTCTCGCCGGGCCTTGTACACTTCATATTCAATTCTTTTCTTTCGCTGTAAGTTTTGGTGTATTTGTCTGTGGGTTATTTTTATGGTTAGATTTATGCTGTCTGTAAATATTCACCCTGTATATATTTTTATGTAGAAATATACAAAAGTTCGAGCAAGCAATTTAGAAATGTCAAAGTTCTCAAGTGCATTAAGACATTTTAAGCAACATTTTAATCTCTGAGCAGGATAAGTATATCACTGAATAAATAATGCGAGCTGAAATTTTTGATCTACTAACCCTAACCCTAACCCTAACCCTAGTCCGATAGTCCGCGGACTATCGGACCCGCGGACTATCGGGATGTCCCCCCCCCCCCCCAGGAAGAGCCCATACACGGCCATGCTTTCTAATATCGTATTGATATGTACAATGATCTTAGATTACCCCACCCCTCATCCTTCTAAAAAACGAGATTTAAGCCTTAAGTTTGGTACTAATATTTCCAAACACAAACGTAGGCAACATTTGGTGACAGAATTACTGTCCAGTATAGTACCTGTTATGGTAATGGTGAAACTGCAGACATCAGCTTCATTCCCAACTTCATCATTCAGCTGTGTAATGACTTCAGTAGAACCAATAGGGAAAGAGTCACTGGAATTATGACTCGATATCAATGTTACCAAGCCCGAATTGTCGGTTACTGTTGGTGGAGTCCAATTCACAGTGCCAGTAGCATTACCAGCATCAGTGGTGTCTATGATGTCACTTGGACAGCCGATAATGACTGGTTTTTCATCATCTGTTATCGAAACAAGGTAAAAACAAATTTAACGATATGCAGTAGTCGAATGTTCTCAGATCGAATTAAGAAATTCAGTGTATTTTTGTGAAATACATGCAATTTCCCCGTACCTTAGATGGAAATCGTGAAGCGGCATATTTATGTGATAGTAGAGCGACTGTATGTTGATGACTAATGAACACCAATACATGAACATAATAATAATAATAATAATAATAACACGTTCTTGTATAGCTCATCATACGTAACTTATCGCACGTCTCTATGCGCGTTATTATTACCTCATGGTCATGACAGGTACATTTAAGCTAAGCAGCTGTTACGCGCTTGAACATAAGTATTAGATAATTGTACCTGTGATGGTTATGGTGAAACGACAGATATCAGCCTCGTTTCCAGCGTCGTCAGTTGCCGTGTAATTGACTTCAGTAATACCGATGGGGAATGAATCACCGGGCTTATGACTAGGTGTTAAAGTTACCAAGCCCAAATTGTCGGTTGCTGTTGGAGGAGTCCAATCCACGGTGCCCCTAGCATCGCCAAGATCGGTAGTATCAACGATGTCCAGCGGACAACCATCAATTACTGGTTTTTCATCATCTATCATTCAAATGATATCAGGAAAATTGATTTGCTGAATGCGAATCTTTTTCAAAAGGAACTAAGTAGCTTCTTTGTCTAAACTGTAAGTACAAGGACCGCGATAAGAGAATCTCACATTTTGGCATTGACGTCCAACAACCAATTGGGAGGCTAAATTGTGGAAATACGTATGTACTACATAGACACATCAAAAGACGTTATTCAAGAATGGCTAAATTGTGTAAATACGTATGTACTACATAGACACATCAAAAGACGTTATTCAAGAATGGCTAAATTGTGTAAATACGTATGTACTACATAGACACATCAAAAGACGTTATTCAAGAATTGGTGCAATGCAAAATTCATGCTTGAATTTCTTGCCGGCAGCATAACTTTACAAAATGAAGTATTCTACCGTAGTGTGCTTATTTGCCCATTTAATCCTTATTATGTAGCTCAGATCTCAAAGTATGAACATTCTTAGATTGAACCTCCACTATGTTAATTGAAACACAATTATGTTTGGAGGAAATGGGCAAGGTAAAACTGTTTAAAGCGCTATGAGTGGATTTCGGTGCGAAGAAACAGAACACACACAAAGTCGTATCCCTTGAATAGAAATATTACTAGTATGTATGGACATTGTTCTTTATTCAAATTAACAATGCAGAAGCTTTTCACCTTTCCGAGATTTGAAAATAGTTCTTTGTCTTTATTTCATATGACATAATAAATGAAGTGAGATAATAAGATAATTTGAAGTTGGACAACATACCATAGATAGTAACGTTGAACAAACATACTGTAGCTGTATTTCCAGCCCTATCAACAGCCGCATAACTGACTTCCACCGTCCCAACAGAGAACAAAGTTCCCGGATAATGGCTCGCTGTCAGATTGACAAATCCAGAATTATCTGATGCGGAAGGAGCGATCCATGCAATATTCCTCGTTCTCGTGCCATTGGCAGTAGTATCAACAATGCTCTCTGGACATCTTAGGATAACAGGGCTTTCACCATCTGATGTTTACGAAAATACAGAGAATAGGTTCGCCATATTGAGAGTGTACCTTGAACTTTACTGTAAGGGCGCAAAATTTCAGTAAATCAGATATTTAAATGTCTGAGAAAAAGACTACATGTATTCAACTCTTTTGCTTTTTCTTATTTTCAAATATTTCGATATTACCCTGGATTCTATTCAAATGATATGTTGAACACAATATGAAATGTTATCATATTAAAAAAGTAACTTTGTCATGTTTGTTTCTCAATATTTTAACTTATAATAAATGTACAAATGATTTGGTTGCTATGAAACCAAGAGACCAAATTACTTTACCAAGATATGTAAAAAAATTAATTGAAAGTAGCATTTTTTTTCGCAAATTTCAGCTAAGGACACTTCCCGTACCTTCAATGGTGACGGTGAATCGGCATATATCAGCCTTATTTCCATCTTCATCCACAGCTGTGTAATTGACAATGGTTGTACCGATAGGGAAAGAGTCACTGGAATTATGACTCGATGTCAATGTTACCAAGCCCGAATTGTCCGTTACTGTTGGAAGAATCCAATCCACAGTTCCCGCAGCAGCACCAACATCGGTGCTATCAAGGATGTCGCCTGGACAGTTATTAATGACCGGTTTTTCGTCATCTGTCATTAGAATACGGTCAAAAGAAATTTAATAATATGCAGTAGTCTATTTTCAGGAGGAATTCTGAAAGACATTGTATTTCAATGAAATACATCCCTATTTACAATATTCAATTCAAACAATACATTCTGCGGTTCAGCCAAACAATCAATACGTTTTTACAAGTTTTGAGTCAAAAAAGTATATAATAAAACTTCTATGTTTACTTCTCCCACATTGTCAAAACCTTTGTGGAAGAAACTAAATCCAGCAAAATTCAAAATTATTGATGATTATTTCAATATCATACCTACTGATATTGACAAGCATATTCTTTTATATCCTCCTCATCCACTGAAATGAGAATTTTCGGATTAGTATGGAACAATATTAAAAAAAAAAACCTGTAAGCTGGTACAACGTTAAGTCGTTAAGTGAAAACATGTACAGTTTTCGAACCTGTGATGGTAATGGTGAAACGGCAGATATCCGCCATATTTCCAGCTCCATCAACTGCTGTATAATTGACTTCGGAAGAACCAATCAGGAATGATTCACTGGAATTGTGACTGGATGTCAATGTTACCAAGCCCGAATTGTCGGTTACTGTTGGAGGAGTCCAATTCACAGTGCCTGTAGCATTACCAGCATCAGTGGTATCTATGATGTCACTTGGACAGTCGATAATGACTGGTTTTTCATCATCTGTCATCGAAACAAGGTAAAAACAAATACAATTATATGCAGTAGTCGAATGCTGTCAGAAGAATTTCAGTAAATCATTGTGTTTCATGGCCGGAGAAGTCTCCGAGACTAGTTGGTGCCAAGTTGGCTCCGGGGACTCTCTGCGACGTCTGGAGACTGGAAGAAATCTCCAACTGTAATCGAACTTGTTTGATTTTCCCGCGACTCCCCGGAAACCCGGGTATGAGACGTCGCGGAAACATCTCTGCGACCAGCGCAGACTCAAATCCCCAACTGGTCGCCAAAGTCTCGGAAACTTCTTCGCAACGTCGACTCAACGTCCCCATCAGTTGCGGAATTCTCCTAAATGTTTCCGAGACGTCCCCAACACGTCGTCGCTCCTTGGTGAGAGCGCAAGGATATTTCATTATTATTATTATTGCTTTGTCATCATTTCGGATTGCAGGGACTAGAAAAGCGAACTTAATCACTGTTACCCTCAGGCATCCAGTCCCGTGTAGTTTGCATATGGATATGTGACCACAACACCGGGTTTTCACCCTTCTCTTTTCGATGAAGTGCGTGGGTTCTTTTACGTGCTGAGGTGATTCTGTCTCAGTACGGGACCTCCGGCTTTAGGTCCTATCCGAGGGACGGGGTAATGGGGATAAAGTGCCTTACCCAAGGACACAACCACCATGGCCCGGCGTGGATTCAAACCACGGACCTCTAGGTTGAGAAACCGAAGTCTTATCCACTGAGCCATGACGCCTCCCCGAGTCGCCCGAGTAGCCATGTGGGATCAGTCGCGGGAGTCGCGAAGCATTATTGTACAGTTTACATACCTGTGATGTTAATTATGAAACGGCAGATATCAGCTTCGTTTCCAGCTTCATCTACAGCTGTGTAATTGACTTTGGTAGAACCGATGGAGAATGAATCACCGGGATTATGACTAGGTGTCAATGTTACCATGACCGTATTGTCGGTTACTGTTGGAGGAGTCCAATCCACAGTTCCCGTAGCATCACCAATATCGGTAGTATCATTGATGTCACGCGGACAGCCGTCAATGACTGGTTTTTCATCATCTGTCATTAGAACAGGTTCAAAACAAAAATAATGATATGCCATATTCCAATTCTTCTTCAGGTGGAATTCAGTAATTCGTTGTATTTAAGTGAAATACATGCAACTTCCCGTACCTGTGATGGTAATGGTGAAACGGCAGACATCAGCTTCGTTTCCAGCTTCATCAACAGCTGTGTAATTGACTTCGGTAGTACCGATGGAGAATGAATCACCAGGAATATGACTGGGTGTTAAAGTTTCCAAGCCCGAATTGTCGGATACTGTTGGAGGAATCCAATCCACAGTACCAGTAGCAGCATCAACGTCAGTGGTATTTACAATGTCACTAGGACAGCCATTAATGGTGGGTTTTTCATCATCTGTCATTGGGGCAAAGTCAAAACAAATTCAATAGTATTCAGTGGTCGAATAATGTCAGACGGAATTCAATCATTTGTTGTATTCCGGTGAAATATATACCTATTTACATCAATACATTCACAGAAAATACGCTGTACTTCAGCAAAATAATCAATGAGATTAAACATGTTGTGATTCAAAACGAATATGAAGATTCTTAGATGTTCACCCTCCACACTTTGTCAAAAATGAAAGAAATAAAATTGCAAAGTGCAAACCTCTTCGTAATTATTTCAGTATCTTACCTGTAGTTGTTTGCGATCGTTCTAGATTACCCATTCCACTTCCCCCTACCCCACCCCCCCCCCAAAAAAGAGAACTGTCACTTTAGTATAGAACTAATATTTTCCAAAAAGTGTAAGCTGACGCAATATTATTGTACAGTTAACGTACCTGTGATGGCAATCGTGAAACGGCAGACATCAGCTTCGTTTCCAGCTTCATCAACAGCTGTGTAATTGACTTCGGTAGTACCAATGGGGAATGAATAACCAGGATTATGACTGGGTGTCAAAGTTTCCACGCCCGAATTGTCGGTTACTGTTGGTGGAGTCCAATCCACAGTGCCTGTAGCCGCACCAACATCGGTAGTATCATTGATGTCACGCGGACAGCCGTCAATGACTGGTTTTTCATCATCTGTCATTAGAACAAGTTCAAAACAAAAATAATGATAATGCCATAGTCCAACTCTTTCTCAGGTGGAATTCAGTAATTCGTTGTATTTAAATGAAATACATCCAACTCCCCGTACCTGTGATGGTAATGGTGAAACGGCAGACATCAGCTTCGTTTCCAGCTTCATCAATAGCTGTGTAATTGACTTCGGTAGTACCGATGAGGAATGAATAACCAGGATTATGACTGGGTGTCAAAGTTTCCAAGCCCGAATTGTCGGTTACTGTTGGTGGAGTCCAATTCACTGTGCCCCTAGCAACGCCATCATCGGTGGTATTGACGATGTCACTTGGACAGTCGATAATGACAGGATTTTCGTCATCTATAATTAGAACAAGGTCAATACAAATTTAATGACATGCCATAGTCCTTTTTTTCAGATGGAATTCAGTAATTCGTTGTACTTAAATTAAATACATGCAACCTCCCGTACCTGTGATGGTAATAGTGAAACGGCAGATATCAGCTTCGTTTCCAGCTTCATCAACGGCTGTGTAATTGACTTCAGTAGAACCGATGGAGAATGAATCACCGGGATTATGACTCGATGTCAATGTTACCATGCCAGAGTTATCGATTACTGTAAGAGGAGTCCAATCCACAGTTCCCGTAGCAGCACCAATATCGGTAGTATCAATGATGTCACGCGGACAGCCATTAATGACTGGTTTTTCATCATCTGTCATTAGAAGAAGTTCCAAACAAAATTAATATATGCAGAAGTCGAATGTTTTCAGATGGAATTGAGTAATTCGTTGTACTTTAGTTAAATACGTGCTTCTTCTCGTACCTGTGATGGTAATTGTGAAACGGCAGACATCAGCCTTGTTTCCAGCTTCATCAATAGCTGTGTAATTGACTTCGGTAGTACCGATGGAGAATGAATCACCAGGATTATGACTGGGTGTCAGTGATACGATTTGCACATTGTCGGTTGCTGTTGGAGGAGTCCACTCCACAGTGCCCCTTGCAACACCAGCATCAGTAGTATTCACGATGTCAACTGGGCAGTCCTTGATGATGGGTTTCTCATCGTCTGTCATAAAATCGAGGTGTAAATATGACACTTACAGCATTTAGATATTCTCACGAAAAGGTGACATGGACACCAAATGTTGAAAAAGACGTTACTTAGCACGCGTGAAATTTCGACTCCAAGCAGTAAGGTCAACTGCATATGCTCCTCGCATTTCCTTCTGAGGCATGACGCTTGGCAAAAAAAAATATATATATATATATGATAATCAAACGCAAATAATTCCCAAGATTCACAGATTTTACCTTACTTGCTTGAATGAGACTTTTGACTCTAGATATTTATGGGCATTTACTTAATGCAAAACATTTTAAGAAATTGACCATTAATGATTTGAGCAAACTGCGTTCAGAGATTCAAGAGATATGATTTTTCCCAAATTTGATTAAATATGCATGCTATGCATATACGTTACTGTATTTAAATACACTCATGCTCATAATTATGGAATATTTTGTTGATACTTCAGTTCTTTCTCCTATATCGTCCAAAATTTTCGAGACAAGTGTTTATTTCACAAAAACGCAATGTGTGAAGCAATTTTTGGACTTCATAAGATGACTAAAGTAAAAACTAAAATACCTTTGAGCGCAATAACAATTATATGGTTATTATTTTTAAAATCCACAAAAAAATCATGAAAAAGTATTAAATCAAAGTAATTAAAAAAAACACAGAAAACTGATAAAATTTGATCTAATATCATTTATAACTAAATTAACATCAGAATAGTGTCTGTTACAAGTCTAATAACGTGCGTAACCACCACGTGACTCAACAACAACAACAACACCGCCATTTATAAACACAGGTTTTAGTGTCGAGTTGGGCGCTACAAAATGCTCAAAATTCCTGAAATACTTACATTATAATAGTTTCACCTGGGGTGAACAAAATATTGATCCCAGACGTACCGTTCACGGAAAAATGACAACTTCTAAAATGTGTTTTAAGTATTTCATAATTATGAGCATGGGTGTATGTGATGTCACACTGGAACAACTCTCCATTCACTTTCAATAAGGTTTCATGTTTCCTCGGGTCATAATAAAGCCCTCTGTAAAAGACATGCGGATTCTTTTTATCCCGTATTCAAGTAAGAATCAGCAAGAAAAAAATTATTCTTCATGTATTGGGGAAATGTGTATCCATGAAAATATGTTCTGCAGGGTTACCATCTACAGAAGACGAAATAAGAATTTATTTAAATTTCGGACAAATGAGATATCTTGAATGGCCTGACAAAAATACTTTTAATGTTGGATTTTGGAAAAAAAATGATCTGGAATCAGTGTTTTCATATAAATGTTGGGTACACTTTTCATTTTACAGATGGCTCAGATAACAAAAACCGGCGTTCTAATAAGTCATCAAAACGCCTTTCGAGAAATTTCTATGACCTAAGTCGAAGTTAGCGGTGATTCTGTACCAACTGCTCGTGCGACTGTGTCCAGGTTTCCAGGCTGTCGCGATGGTCTTCGTCATCTCCGCGCAGCACTTCGGCAAAAATGATCGCACCTGTGTGGACAGGATATACTCTGCCATCTCTCATTGTTCCCTACTAACAAGCGCTCCTGATTTAAACGCCGATACAACATACACTCATGCTCATAATTATGGAATACCTTAGAGACATTTTAGAAGTTGCCATTTTTCCGTGAACGGTACATCTGGGATTAATATTTGCCCACCCCAGGTGAAACAAGTATAATGCAAGTATTTCAGGAATGCTGAGCATTTTGTAGCGTCCGACTCGCCGCTAAAACCTGTGTTTATAAATGGCGGTATTCAGAGTTGCTGTTAGGTCACGTGGTGGTTACGCGCGTTATTAATCTTGTAGCACACAATTCTGATGCTAATTTAATGATAAATGACAGATCAAAATTTATCAGTTTTTGGTGTGTTTTTATTACTTTGATTTAATACCTTTTTCATGATTTTTTGTGGAAAAAAAATGGTTTTGCGCTCAAACGTATTTTAGTTTTTACTTAAGTCATCTCATGAAATCCAAAAATTGCTTCACGTACTGCATTTTTGTGAAATAAACATTTGTCTTGAAAATTTTGGACGATATAGAAGAAAGAACTTAAGTATCAGCGAAATATTCCATAATTATGAGCAGGAGTGTACTACAATGTGTAAAATGCAAGAGTGCACCTTGTAGCCATTCCTAAATGAAACTTCGACAAGTGATTAGATCAACGGAAGGTCTGATGGGTAAGTGTGTGGAGTCTAAGTATTTCAGTAATTTTGGGCATTTCATTTCATTTCATTTATTTCATTTCCAACAAAATATAACATAACATAGTATATTGTATATACAAGTGTACATTGTCAGATTGAAGTACATCAACACGAGAAATTAAATGAATATGCACAGTGACATTAACAATAATACAATCTACATTGTATTCAGAGTATACACAGAATTATATAGTGCGAATAT
>JZLH01S0236697.1:0-17277 GCA_001188425.1 Eucidaris tribuloides | reverse complement strand
AAAAGCACCGGTCAAATGTAGGGCAAGGATAAGTCAAAGATGACGAGAACTGATTGAAATATAATTGGATTTGAGATGTATACGACTGTCAGGGAGGATGCAGTCCACTAACATAAGTACTGATTACTATGTGTGTAGAGCATAGTTTACAATTAATTGTTGTTATATACATTGAGTAAGGATATCTTTAATTTTCTTTTGAAAGTGTATACAGTATTAGTGTCGCGTATTTCTGGGGATAAAGGGCATTTTGTAGCGTCCGACTCGACACTAAAACCTGTGTTTATAAATGGCGGTGTTGTTGTTGTTGTTGTTGAGTCACGTGGTGGTTACACGCGTTATTAGACTTGTAACAGACACTATTCTGATGTTAATTCAATGATAAATGACATTACATCAAAATTTATCAGTTTTCTGTGTTGGTTTTTTAATTACTTTAATTTAATACTTTTTCATGATTTTTTGTGGATTTTGAAAAAAATAAATATATAATTGTAATTGTGCTCAAACGTATTTAAGTTTTTACTTTAGTCATCTCATGAAATCCAAAAATTGCTTCACATACTGCGTTTTTGTGAAATAAACACTTGTCTTGAAATTTTTGGACGATATAGGAGAGAGAACTTAAGTATCAACATTCAAAATATTCCATAATTATGAGCAGGAGTGTATGCATATCAATTATTTAAAATGAAATGTAAGATAGACAGCACTCCATCTTAAACAGTTTGCTCATAATTGCAATACCAGCCTTCTGTCACTCCCAGAAATTCAGAATATATTTTTGTTTTCATATCTTTTCATTATGGCAAAAACATACCACAGTCTAGGTCATAAAAGCACACATACATCAAGATAGCTAGTACAGAAGTAAACAATTAGAACCTACAGCATACCATTGATAGTAACGTTAAACAAACATTCTGTAGCAAAATTTCCAGAACCGTCGACAGCCGTATACGTGACATGGGTATTACCGACGGAGAACAAAGTACCAGGATCATGGCTCGAGGTCAGGTTCAAGAAGCCAGAGTTATCTGATGCTGAAGGAGCGATCCATGTAACATTCCTCGTTGCAGTACCACTAGCAGTTGTATCTACAATGCTCTCTGGACAGTCAAAGATAACAGGGCTTTCACCATCTGTATTGAACCCAAAAGATGAAAACTTAAACGTCATACTGAGTTTGTACTTTGGTCCTAACTTCATTCTCTTGGAAATTATTCGTATTTAGATCGTATTCATGCAGAAGTCATATGAGTTTTAATAAGTATATGTATAAAGTAGTTTACCCGTAAAAGGGAAAGTTTCCCCGTAATACATTTAAATTATTGTTAACCCTCATCCCATACATTAAAATTACTCTTCAATGTCCGATTTTCTTTTTGAAAGTACATGGTTATGTCCGTCACTTTCAGCATTTTGGTTGTTACACCGTAGACCACGACGAGTGATGAACCAAACGTCCCGTGGATGATCACAGCCATTATCCGCGAGCCCTCTTAAATGCATGACGTCAATCTCAAACAACGTCATAACGTTTGTCCGCGAGTCTGCTTAAGTGCATGACGTCAATCACAGACAACGCCATAACGTTCACCCATTTTGATCGCTTTTCTTAATGATACATGCGCATCAACAAAGGTGGCTTGCATCCTTAATCACTGATGCAATTCCGCTAGCTTTCCGCAAGCGCAAGATACGAACACAATTAACAGGAATTCATTACCATTGTATATTGTTGTCATACGTAGAAAAATATTGTACTTACCTTTCTGGCTTTGTCTATGAATTATTTTGGTATATATCTCTCGTCCGGTTTCAGTCGACACTTGGTGTTGCTTTCGATTTTTTTTTTAAATCTTGAAATGGCAACTATTCCTTTTTCTTCTTCGGATCAGGTGTCTTTCGTGATTTGTTTCTGATCGACGATAATACTGCTCCCAAAACGCATTGAAATATATGACTTTGCAGTATATTTATACAAAACTCCGCGAACAATGTGTGCTGGTCAGTAGCGGCGATCTATCAAGTATTCTTTTGTTTTGTCGGGGGGGGGGTGGGCGGCTGTTGTTTGCGGACAATGGCCGCCCCCCCCCCCCACACACACACATTAAATCTTCGGGTGTATGTGTGTGTGTGTGAGGTGGGGGGGGGGGGTAATGATAACCTCTGTACTGTACGTCATTAACAAAAATAGTTCGTTACCCAACTTTATGACGTTAAGTCTAAAGGCATGTTGAAGATATTGTGTAGGGTAAATACTTGAAAAAAGAATAAGAAGCCCGGAGATTCTCTGTTAATTCAAATAACCAAACTGATGATCAAAGATAAAATCAATTATATGAAATCAACAAATTGCATACAGAACTTTGGACACTTTCTGAAAAAAAAGGATGACTACGCCGATACGCTGTTATGCTGTTTTCAAGACAAAATAAACGTTACAAGGGTGCTTAGTGCATAATGCATGTGCAAACGTGCCCGAGTATGACAATACTAAACGTTACACATGCATGTGCGTGTTAAGCATCAATGTTTCCCCACCTCTAAAAGCTGTAACATCTTTTTTTAAATGGCAAATGGTTATTCCTTTACCCTACCTTTGATGGTAATGGTGAAACGGCATACATCAGCTTCGTTTCCAACTATATTAACGGCTGTGTAGTTGACTTCAGAAGTACCCATTGGGAATGATTCTCCAGGATTATGACTTGATGTCAACGAAACCGTTTTCGAATCGTTGGTTACCGTTGGAGGAGTCCAATCCACAGTGCCTGTATTACCGCCAGGATCAGTTGTATCGACGATGTCGTTTGGACAGTCATTGATGACTGGTGTTTCATCATCTGTCATGTCATAAGATCGTGGATGAAATTAAAGGAGTTATTGATATAAAGTTTTATATTATTGTCGGAAGGCAGTTCTTTCCTTGTAATGATACATAGTATTGTGGTAAAATACTGACATTGTACGTCACATGCAAATGATCACACAATCACAGACCACTATTATTTGATTGTGCGAATCATAAAAGTAAGTGATAGTGCATTCATGTTCACTAACATCATGGACTCTTCGCACATTCCTAACAAATGTTTTTTTTTTTATATTTCGTTGATATTTAGATGATTATTTTCCAAGAGATACGTGATTTTTTTTTATCCTAAGATATGTCAATATTTAGACAACATGACCAATGTCTTATGCTGTACATATCAAAACCAAACTTTGGCCTAACTTATTGCTATACTGTAGTATTACTGTTTCGAATTCTGCTTCGGTAAAATATTTTTCCTCTCTTTATAACGTATAAATGAACCCAGTTGCAAAAGCTTTGTTATGGCTTTAAAATGCTACGTTTTAAAGTCATTTGGAACTTTTGTAGTACCAGTAAATTGTTTATGGATCTCCAGTCAGTTCTTTCAAATACAAATTAAAGTATCCAATATCCAAGGAAGCTTAATTTCTTGAAAACTCCCCAACCTGTCGTATTTTGCAAGGAAATAAAACCAATAAAACCAAAAAAATGGTCGTTGTTTTCAGTTACAGTACACAAGATGGTAGACGCATGGCTTCTTTATGACACCCCTGCCTCCCACGCTTCCCCCAAAGAAAAATGGTTAATTGGGGACAAATCCCATTACAAAGCTAAAATGATTGAATGGTAGAGCATGTGACTTATCATCGTGGTTGACATACCACTTTACAAAATCATCATTAAATTTTTTTTGCTACTTTTAGACTTTATAACTATGTTTTCTAGTAAGTTTGTGGACAATATACAAGTATTACCGTACATCATTATTTAGATAAAAACCATGTCGAAAAAAGGCGTTATGCTTTGTCACTTACGTGCTAATTCTAGACATTTACACGTCAGTTCCACGTTTCCATTAATTGTAGGGCTGAATGTACTGCATGTCAGTTGAGGAAGATCGGATCCTTGTTTGTACAAGTAAGATGTGCGATTGCCCAGTCCGTATACCATGGATGTAAATACAGTTTCACCGGAACCGGATGCTTCAACACTCAGTGTATGTTCGCCAATCGCAGCATCTAGCCAACGTGTGCACATGCGCAGACCATCGACTGTATCAGTGTTGTATTCTATCAGAGAATTGACCTTCAGAAATTTGAAAAAAAAACAGTACATGCAATGCAAGTGAATTACGTTTAAACGTTACATAAAATGTAAAAGTTTCGAAAGGAAATGTATGGACTGGAGGCAGTCCAAATGTCTAAAAAACAAACAAACATATGTTGAATGTGCGGTATATACTTAAGGTGGAAGGAATAGTTTTATACCAGTGTATATAAGGATGACAATGTTATAAATTGAACCCATTACAGAAGTTACTACACTTTCTTACCACAGTACACTCAAACAGTACAACATGAAGTTTAACGAGGAAGAAATACTTGTAATCAAAACTTTCACAGCACGATTTGCACAAACCCGGTACAATAGATCATAGAATAATTTCAACCTACATAGAGGAATGCTCACAATTTTGCTTATTTCCTTTTAACCAAGAACTATATAAGCCTGGTTGCAAATAGGGTAGTAGCTCCAAAACAGTTGTACAAGTTATAAACAGGATGTCATATTGTCGGTTAACGGTCTGGTTAATGGTTATGTTTAGTTTTGGAAAATTTGTGAAAAAAAAATAATTATCTCTTCTTGTATTTTAATATATTATCGATCACTATTCTAAAAATCGTGCGCCCTGGAATTTGTCTTTTTCAACAAAGGAGGGGAATTAGTAAACCAAAATTAAAATTTCGGGCCAACACATTTTTGCCACAGGTACAATAAATGGAGACTCGCTGATCATTCAAAAATCATTATCGGTACGCTTGATGTAGTTTTATGACTTTGGAAGGACAATGTAATACTTTGAGAAAGATTGAAGGAAAATAATTGTCAGATCGACTAAACATATAGACCTTCTTCGGATTTAAGATAGTGGCAAACCTAAAGACCAGGGTTAACTTCCTGCGGACATCAGTTTTTCTACCTTTCGTGTATTCACTCTCGGAGGGCCATAGGACGAATTTGTGATTTAAGTGACTTTCCTATTCCTTCCTCATTTAATTTCTCACACTAAGTTCATCGGTCGTCCTGCAGAAGGGCCCACGCATATGTTCCCGGCAGAAGGGCCTTAATACTAAATTGTCTTTAACTTGAAAACAACTGCTTTTTTGACATGGAATCAAAGTTGTGTGATATTTTAGATAGTTCTGTCGGTCTGTTATGTGTAAATATCAACAAGGCAATATTTTTACCTCGTTAGCCGAGTTGCCGTCGTATTGTATATCACCAATTCTGTTACATTCTGCTGTTATTGCGACATACGTTGTGTTTACAGTTGGAAAGTTATACACGGGGAATTCGACGGAGTGAACGTAGTGTTCGTGTGGAGGTACAAGAACCATAGATGGGTCCCCTTGCGTGCTATCCACCGCCCCACCTTTGGTATATTGCATAATCATGATCGGTTATCAGCCTCAACTGAAATCATATTCTGAGTTGCAACATCGTGTAAGGAATACTCTGCCATATGAAGCGTGGAAGATGAACCATTAAAGAAAACTTGGGTATCGTCCCGCCCTGAAACAACGTGGAATTGATAACCCCCTAGTCTGTTGACGAAAGGACTGAGTACGAACGATGTCCCCCATCGGTCAAATGGTAGCAGTTGCTCGGCTATGTGATCGCAATTCCCTGTCTTGCTCGGTACCTGTGCGCACACACAACCGACTACGACGGCAATCGAAGTGTTCGAAACGATACGAGTACCAACGATATTCGCGAATGAAGATTTTATCTGCATCGATTGATAAGGCAAAAGTTCCTGGCTAATGACGTCACCTCCTTCGTAAGTTACATTTCGAAATTTAACAGTGGCCTTCAGTGTCACCTGAACGAGAGATGGTCCAGACAAACCAGATATTGTTACGATTCCATTCGCTGGTTTCGCAACTGTTGCTACGAAATATTCGTTACCAAGAGCAGTTGTTGGTAAAACTGTGAACGTATCCATAGAGCGCTCCTTATAGTTATAAGCGATCAACGATATATCGGCGTCCGTTGTTACTTTGACCGTAGAGTCCAGTAACCCAGTGGTAGACCTGCTGACCAGTTGATGAGACATGGGTTGCCGAAATTGTTCTGATCCCGGTGGTAGGGTCTTTTTCAAGTTGTAGGTGCTTCCCCTTAGCGGAACGGAGATGTTCACATTTGTCTCTTCATCTGTCACTGGTTGGATGATGATGCCAATGTTGTCACGATGCCCGCCTCGAGGGATATTTGGGAGGAAAGCAAAAACGAATTCCTTTCCCTCCGATCTGGTTGGTGGCCCTGCAATATTTGAAGAAATGAAAATCATTTAAGTTAGCAATTGAAATGTCCAAACGTCATTACAAGTATTTGCAAAGTTCTGCAACGTTTTAATCAGAATGAAGTGTAAATCTTGCAATTAGAACTGAAATGTTGCAGACAAGGTTTTGATTTGCCAGTGATTAGGGAATTGTGCTTTCTACTTTCCTCCAGTAAAGAACTTAATGGAACCTAGTGCGGGCGCTGCAGCTGCTCGTAATGTGAAAAACGGAGTTGGTTGGAATTAGATACTGTCTTCTGTGTTAACAAGGGTATCGAAAAAATATAACAGCAGGGCTCTTACACCATTAACTGTATGAGCGAGAGGGCTTGTGTGGATTAGATGTGTACCTTGATGCAAACATTTTTTTTTTCATCTGTGCGTCGGTTCAATGAGCTTTACGCGAGATTTAGACTAAAAGGAACCAGTTCATGCAATATAAACTTGCCACAAATTTTAATAATAAAACTCACTATCACAGTTCAAATCCACATACAACAGTTTTCTGTAAAATAGTGGAACTCATTCTTATTGATAACAATCAACGTTCGTCTGGCATGCATCAAAAGTCAAACCTGTATTTGCGATCACCTCTTTATGACAGCCAACCTGCCTATATTTGAGTTGAAAACAAATTATGCGTCCTGTCTATAAAAGTAAATTTTGTCGGTTTCCTTGTGTCAGCTATAGACAGGTTTCATTATTTATACTTTTATGTATTTATATATTTTATATATATTATATTGTATTTGGATAATTAAAAGATTAAAGTAAAACTAAAATTTTCCTAAACCCTTTACTAAGGTGTTAATCCATTTCACAATTTCATACATCACATTAAGGCAGATGCAAGATCCAGTACAATAATGACGGAGTGACGAGGAAAAAATCGCGGGTTGTCCGACAGAAGGGCCCCAGCATATGTGCTCGGCAGCAGGGCCTTAACATTCAACCTTTTTTTCTAACTTGAGAAATCTTGTCTTTTTATATTTGAACTTAACAGACTGAAAGAAGGATCTAAAAATATCACACCACTTGGATTTTTGGAGGAAAGAGCCAATGGGTTTGAAGTTAGAAACAATTTATTGTTAAGGCCCTTCTGCCAGGAGCATATGCTAGAGCCTTTCTGTCGAACAACCGACGAAATATAAAGTACCCGAATCCGTGTAGAATGGGCATTCGCCTGAAGAGTTGGTCGTCGATTCTACCATTCCACGTGTCAAAGAACCGTCACCAAATATGGGAGGCCTCGTCCAAGTAGAACAGGTAGCTGAAGGATGAAGGGAAGGTGTTGATATTGTTAAAGGACGTAGACATTATTGTTAGATTTGTATATTCACCAGACGATGTCTTCGAAAAGTAATCAGTCTATTACTTAATTATTATATGATCATTTATTACTCTTCTTCATCATTTACTACCTCTTCTTCCAGTTCAGTACTTCCCTCTCACAAGAGTATTGCCGTACTTAAGTGCAGGTGGGTGCAATCTCACGGCATACAACTGTGAAGAGTGCAGTGTGCTAAATCTAAAAACTAGAAATAATGTGCAAGTAAATTAATACAGTCTTTTCATGAGTAAAGAGATGGTGAGTGGCAACTCCGGATGGTCTCAAGAGAGGAAGCTTACACTACTTGAGCTATAAGTGCATTCCATATGAAGACTTCACTGGGGAAGATGTGAATTCTACAGTGATGATGTCTTTATTTTAGAGGATGGCCTGTTCTTTAATGCTAGCTGAGCATTTTCTCAGGTTGCACCAGAATAAGCTAAGTGTTCTGTTACTCTTTCCACGTATGTTTAAGATGTGCAGTTTCCAGCTAAGATCCCGATGAATGGTTACGCTAAGACATTGTGCCCCAACGATGCGAAGTGCTGTCCCATGGATAGAATACCTATGATGCTCCTCGTTTTGTTAGACATTCTAATTATTTCACATTTTGGGGCATTGGAAGACATAATCCACTTTTCTTTCCATTTCTGAACAATGGTAAGATCATTTTGGGACATTGGAAGACATAATCCACTATTCTTTCCATTTCTTGACAATGGTAAGATCTCTTTTTAGTGCATCAATATCGTCGGTTGATTTGGTAGGTCTGTAAAGAAGGACATCATCAGCGTAAAGGTGAATTGATGAGGAAACGCACCCGAGGAGATCATTGATGAAGATTAAGAATAGGAGGGTCTCTAAGACCGTGATCTGGAGCACCACTCAATGTAACGCTGGGAATGCCACTGTTCTTCCCCTCTAGCAAACTTGTTGAGTTTGCCTTTGACGAAAGTCACGGATCCAAGAGAGCACGTGGTCTCTGATTCCGTTGTAGCTCAATTTACGGAAGAAACGCTTGCGTGGGACGCTAACAAACGCTTCGGAGAAATCAAGGAGAATTGCATCGATCTGTTGTTTGTCTCTCAGATATGTGGGTAGATGATGTGCCTTTTCTAATAGCTGCGACTCACAAGAATCATTCCTTCTGAAACCAAACTGACGTTTTGAAAGGAGTTTGTGGGTGTCAAAATGGTGACCTGACTGTGGATGATATTCTCTGTAGTCTCAGATATGAAGGACGTTAGGAGATGAGTCTACAAGTTTCCACTCGTGCTTGTCATCCTTTTAAAAATGGACAAGACATTGGCTATTTTCCAGACTTGCGGGATCTTTCTTTGATCTAGAGTAGCATTGAAGAGAAGACACGGGACTGGGTTCAGTCCGTTTGCAGTTTCTTTGAGAAGACTATCAGGTCTACAAGCTAAATATGGTTTGAGTCTAACCTCTTCATAGTTTATTTTAAAGGAAGGACCTGTGGGTGAGTGCAACCATCACTGTCTGGTAGTTTGGATGCATCATTATGAATAAGTACAAACGTGAAGTTATCATTCAGCAATTTGTCTAAGGTCGATGCTTTACTCTGCCTTAATACACCGTTTTTTTTAACAGGTGCAATACCAAAGTTTTCACAATGTGTGCTTTCTATACGTAACCAGAGTCTTTTGGACTTGGACTCGCCATATTCTTGACAAAACATAATTATATATGGTTGTTAGGTGGACCTACACTCGCTTTGCATGTCTTTTCTAAGGCTCTTGTTTTTACTCAAGTCTTTTGTCTTCTTTGTTTACATGGGCTACCTTTTGGGCTCTTTCCCTTGTCTGGACAGGCACTTCAAGTGGTGATCAATCCATGGTTAACATGAACGTGGATACGATAGAAGGAATCATGGTGTCCAGAATGCTGTAAAGTTCCGATGAGATCTGACTCCAGAGCTTATTAACATTGGTTTTGACTGAATTAGACTCCAAATATGAGTTGCCATAGACAAAATTATCCGACTCAATCTGATTAAAGTCTGCCTTTCTTGATCATTACTTAAGTGTCATTACTTGTGTGCACCATCATTCCACTGGTCCTCTCCATATCATAGTGTAAAATCCATACTTTTTCGGGTGAATGCGTGAGCAACCTCTGTTAAAGACCTTGTTCTTGATTTGCACATTAGGAAATGAGCTCATCTAGCAATTAACCAAAAATTATTTTCTAAATCATTACCCAAGTGTCATTGTTTGTGCCACTGGAAACAAGCACTACCAGTCCATCCTCTACATATCATAATATAAAAATCCATACTTTCTTGTGCAGTTGGGCAAAAGCATGCATGTGCAACCTATTATGAAGACTGTATTTTTTATTTACAAAATAGGAAAATGGGTTCATTAAGCAATTGTGTTAATATCATTCATTAGTTAAAATATTTATATAAATATTCATCTTTTACGAATCCTGGGGCAGAAAAGTCAGTTTCTGTTAAAAAAGGGAACGTTACACATTTCTTCGGGATTTTACGTATTCACTCATAACTTGAGCAAATGGTATTTTCAGTGTGGATATACAAACAGTTCAGTATTTACCTTTCGAAAACTACTTGACATAGGAATCACACATTTCAACCGTATTTTCTGTTCTGTATCTTACTTTACTTGCCACAAATCTGAGAAAAAAAATCTTCTCTGTAAATCAATGTTATTTTGTTTAATCACTATTTTATAAATCCCTCACAATATGTTTATTCGTATAAGCAAAACAAGAAACAAAATCATATAGACGTCCTCACATTTTTTTTTCGCTTGATTGGAGAGTCACAGTTGAGAGCAGTGAGCATGTCAATATTGTTTGCCTCAATTTTCTGCGAGAATATACGTCTAATAGTCCATTTTAAGGAATAGACAAACAATAGCTCAATCAACCATATTACTATGGCCACTGATAATACATATATAAAAAAAAATACAATCGCTGTCATCGAACCTGTGGGATTACGAAATACATATATGACACGTGTCTATTACTAAAAGGACTTGGGGAGATGTCACTCGCTGTTTTCACTTACATGCTGACGTCAGACATTCGCAAGATTGTTCTACATTACGGTTGTTTGTTGTATCGGATGTATTGCATGTCAGTTGACGGAGTTCGAATCCTTGCTTGTACAGGTAGGAGGTGCGATTGCCCATTCCGTATACCATGGATGTAAATACCGTATCACCGGAACCGGGTGCGGCAACACTCAGTGTATGTTCACCAATCGCTGCATCTAACCAACGTGTGCACATGCGCAGACCGTCGACTGTTTCAATGAAGTACTCTTCAAGCGTAGAAACCTTTGAGAATAGAAAAGTTGATAGTGGAAGCAGAAAAATCACATAAGGAAAAGGAGGAGATACATAAACCATGGATAAGGTGAATGAGAAAAGTAAAGTCCTTAAACCCTATAGACAGACTTACAAACGTAGCCAAATATATAAAATTGAAAAAAAAATAGTTCGTAATTTCAGAAGAAAGCGAAAGAGAAAGATGGTACGTGAAGTGTTAGGAAAGTGCAAGGGACCAAAAATCATTAACTGAAAGCTAGTGGGGGTTAGCTAGCTTCTGTCATCACTGAAAACAAAGGACGGAGCAGAAGTCACTGACAAAGTAAAGATAACTGAAGCCAATGAGAAATTCTGTAGAGAACTCTATAACACAGACCAACCACGGAAAGTAAATGAGGACTGGACTGAGAAAGCAAATGGTGTTCCACCAATTCTTAAAGTAGAGGTGTAGAGTGCCTTAGATCTGATGAAAAGGGAAAGGTTCGGGAAAGGATCGACTGCTGCACATATCTCAAAGTTGGGAGGAGAAGACATCATATCATTCACACAAAACTGTTTTACAACATCGTGCACATGGAACAAGTATCTACCCAGTGCAACCAATCAAAAGTTATCATATTGTTCAAGAAAGAGGACATGAAGGACATCAAAAGCTAATGACCCATTAGTCTTTTGCTTCATACAGTATATAGAATAAAATCTTCGCACGAGTTCTAGGTTGGAGAAACAGCTCGATGAAAGCCAACCATGGGAACAAGCTGGAAATCGTGCAGGTTATGGGACATCAGACCATGTCTATATCTTAAGCCAGATTATCGAGAAGGCAAAGAAATACAGTGTTGACGTCTCCTTAGCTTTGTGGATAACGAGAAGGCATTCGCCAGCCTGGTCCATCACTCATCATGTAATGCCTTACAAAAGCAGGTCAAAGATGGAAACTACATTTGCCTAACTCGGGCCATCTATAAGGACCTTATTACCCGAATAGATCTGAAAATTACTACATCAGATGCATTTAAAATCCTAAAAAGTGTGAGACAAGGTGACCTAATCTCGCCGAAGATCTTCACAATAGCCAAGGAGAATGTCTTCAGAAACCTCGATTGGCTATCAATGGGATTAGAAGTAGATGGTGAACACCTGAGTCAACTTAGATGTGCAGATGACATCCTACTTACATACACACCTCGGGAACTGGAGACAATGATCCAGAAACTAAATGAAGAAAGCAGAAAGGCTGGGCTTCGAATGAACATAAAAAAGATAGAGGTAATGATTAGCAGCAGATTCAAAGACTGCACTATAACAGTCAGAGGGAACAGAATACAAAAGGTGGACAGCTACGTTTACTTCGAAGAAGTGGAGGTGGGCTGATCATCTGGCCAGAAAGAAAGACGACCGATGGACACACAGACTAACTGACTGGACCCACAGAGCTAGCTCCATTAAAGGTATTGGCTAACATTTACCACAGTTAAAAAAAATCTGAGCCGTATGATTCCCCATGCTACCAGTGTCTTTGATGAGGTCTAAAAATGAAGCCCCGAACAAATTGTATTTCAAAATGATTAGTTAATGGTTTAAAAAAGTGAAAATCGTAAGTTGATCAGATTCACCTTCCCATTTCCTCCCATAGACTTACTGTGTGTACACCTAGGTTAATAAAACTCGCCCCGAGTTTTATTGTTTATTCATGTATAACTTGCCATTGGCAGTGTAACTTTCTAAACTTTTGTATTCTAGGGTGTTTATTTGTTCATTTGAACACTACAATGTAGCTCAGATATCAAAGTTTGACAAGTGTTTGACAAATCGAGTAGCACACAATAGTTACCTATCACATTAAAGATTGGTTAGGGATTTGCAAGTCCATTACTTCCCTTCATTAATACCAAACTTAGTTTAGTACTTACAAATGGTGTGTGAAATCTACATCCATACTCCATAATTTGTTGTTTATCTATGAGAAAAAACTAATTAACGACAATGTTTCCAGAAGTTGTTCTTCTGTGAGTTTCAATTTGCTCAAAATGAATCGCGTTACTGTGCACCGAGCAAGACGACGAAGAGGCGCTCTGATTGGTCAATCGGCTATCCCCTCGCGCGACTGCTGGCTAACGGCTGATCGACCATTTGGTAACGGCACTGCACCTTTGATCGCGGACTTGTTTAAAAATTTGCTCCTGAGCAAATGGAAAAAGGATGAAGTTTAACCGTCCAAATTTTAACCAAAACTCAATATTTTACCCCAAGTCTCTATGAGGGGTGTTTATTTATATTAATCTTCACATTGGATATGATTTCAGCTGATTTGATTCATATAGATGTTTTTTGACGTGCAAATCAATAACACAATCTTTAAGGAGCAGGAAATGTATGAGATGAATGGGTGACATGGAAACGAATGGTGTAAAATAGATTGAAATGTAAACAATACGAGGGAGCCTTCTTTCAGCAGTGGAGAGAAATAGGCGAGATAGATAGATAGATAGATAGATAGATAGATAGATAGATAGATGAATAAATAGATAGAACGTGGAATTCTTCCAAACGAATTCCCACGTATTTACCTTTTTTGATAGACAAATTCTTATCAACCTAAGCATTTTATATACCTCTTCAGTTGAGATCCCGTCATACAGAACATCACCGATTTTGTCACATTCTGCTGTTATTGCAAGATACGAAGAGTTGATGGTTGGAAAGTCGTACACTGGTAGTTTGACGTAGTTCACGTAGTGTTCATAGGGAGGTATAAGGACCACGGACGGGTCTCCTTGCGTCCCATCCGTTTTCGTCCCTTTAACGTATTGCATAATCATGATCGGTTTATCAGCCACAACTTCAGTCATATTCTGAACGGAAATATCTAGTAAGGCGCTTTGCCCCATGTTGAGGGGGATCGAGCAATTATTGAAAGAAACTTGGGTATCGTCCCGCCCTGAAACAACGTGGAACTGATAGCCAGCTAATCTGTTGACGAATGGACTGAGTACGAATGATGTCCCCCATCGGTCGAATGGCACCAGTTGTTCGGCCAGATGATCGCAATGTCCGACCCTTTTCGGTATCAGCGCGCACACACAACCGACTACGACGGTAATGGAATTGTTCGAAACGATACGAGTACCAACGATATCCATCGATGATGATTTTATCTGCATCGATTCATAAGGTCCAAGTTCCTGGCTGATGACGTCACCCTGTTCGTAAGGTACATTACTAAATTCAGCTCCAGCCTTTAGTGTCACCTCAACGAGAGATGGTTCGGATAAACCAGATATTACTATGATCCCATTCCGTGGTTTCGTAAATGTTGCTACGAAGTACTCTTCACCAAGAGTAGCTGTTGGTAAAACTGTGAACGTATCCATAGAGTTGTCTTTGTAGTTATAGGCAATCAAGGATATATCCTTGTCCGTTGTTACTTTGACCGTAGAGTTCATCACCCCGGATTTGTAGTTGTTGACCAGGTCAGAAGACAGGGGAAGATGAAATTGTCCAGACCCTGGTGGCAGGGTTACGTTGTAGTTTAATCCCGTAACGGGACGGACACGTTCACATTTGCTCTTCATCGGTCACAGGTTGGATGATGAGGCCGATGTGTCAGGAAGCCCGGAGAAACGGAAATTGGGGACAAATGCAAAAACGAATTCCTGTCCCTCATTTCCTGGTGTTTTGGTGGGCCCTGTAAAGGAAATTATTCCAGAAAACAATCTACATGTATAACGCTTTGTACACACTAAGAAAAACAGGTTCAACTTTGCTCCTTTAAAGGTGCAGACCAATGTCACACTGAGAGCACCTTTAAAGGTACAGGATTGCACCATAGAAAATTAAAAAAGGTATTCTTCTTTTTCTTGCGAACAGTATGTGTGAACCGCAATTTACTTTCATCAGAGTGCTATTTATAGTATTTACATATCATAATACAGTTTATTAACATTTACAAATATTTAAAAAACTCATACATATTTGACCCTACCGGGGCTCTAACCTGCGACCTTCCGGACGTGAGGCGGACGCAATACCCATGCACTTACCCATCACGCTGGCCGTGAAGGCGTTGATTTTCACTTGATTATACTGTGTTGAAGCCGAAGGTGCATAAATTTCATCCTTTTAGGTGCAAACTTAGACCTATAGGCCGTTTTCGTATTATATTCAAATTTCTTGACAACCTGACAGGCTGTCTGAGCTTGTCAGACATAGAAAATAGTATAATGTATGCAAGTTGCATTTTCACTATTGAAATTATATTCACAGAAACAGATGAAAGAAATAGCTCATCGCCAGGCTTCGAAACTGAAAACATCCATCAATTTGAATACATTATGAAAGTTGTCTATTGGAGGCAAAATGTGCACCGAAATAGTGCAAACTTGCAAACATGATGGAGTGGGGCGAGTGCTCAGCCGTGAAAGGTGCAGATTTGCTCGAATACCGCGGCAGAAATTGCTCTGCACTTATTTCTGCAAAGTTGCACCTTGTACGCACCTTTATTTCTTAGTGTGTAAGAACCACGATTTGTAACGCATCAGGATGATTTGGGGAATTTTTCCTGCTTTCCTTCGACAGAGAGACAGGAGAAATTGGAATGAAGAGCGCAAACAAATCTCTCTGGAACACCGGGATTGCATGACTGAGTAGAGATTTGGCGCTATAAGTGTATTGCGCAAGGGCATGAATAAGGTCTGTTTTAAAGTCGCTGAAAGAAAGTTTTGGCCAACTTGGATTCCAAAGATTACACTATAACGCCTTATGTTGTTTATTCGCACATTGTTCGCAATTATCGTAAAGACTATAGGATCCATGTTGTACCCCATTTGCCAGATTCAACCAAAGTCTCTTTAGCTACGACTCTGTATGTTATGTGGATACAGCGCCATCTTTGACTGTGATACTAAGCTGGGTCTATCTTGCCTCATCTGTACAAGTTTAGAGGATAAGAACTCACCCACTTGGGCAAGCTTATCAGCGACAAGAGAGGGTTTGCAGGGCGGCGCAGATGTAAAATTTTATGGAGGGAAAACCCATTAGGGCTGATAATAATAATAATAATAATAATAATAATAATAATAATAATAATAATAATAATAATAATAATAATAATGATGATAATAATAAAAGTACATTTACATTGCACAGATACTATAACAATATACTCTACTGCGCATTACAATATAATCATTTTTGTATATATATTACATGTTACAAACACAATTCAGGTTAAACTCCAATAAACAAATAAGTTTTTAACCTCTTCTTAAACTCTTTTACGGAAAGTGATTGTCTCACAAACAATGGAAAATTAAAATATACAGTCATTTTAAACTAAAATGTGTGAGAGTTTCCACTTCTACAATTCCCTCAATACCGTAGATCGGGGTTAATTTTGTACACCGGGGTGACTTGGGAAATGCTTCAGGACAATGGTGTCAGTTGCTTGAAGATTTTGTTTGTACATTTTCAAAAACTAAACATTTACTAGTAAATGGGTGTACTCAATGGAACATTGTTCATTTAGCATGTCCATGGACACGACGATAATATGATAGGCTAGAAGCATACACCAAATTAAACTTTCTAATTACACTTAAAGGATAATATTGTAGTGTTTCCAGTAACAGTATCATTAATCAATCTTTAAAAATGCCCCAGAATACATTATTACCTACATAAACTTGACATAAATTTGATTATATCATACCTGTAGATGTCGGCGATGATGTGGACTGTACAGGTACAAGTTGGAGAAGGAGACAACCTGTGAACGAGCAATCATGGTTCTTGTTAGTTTTATATATAGCTTGATTTCGTTTTCATCGGGGCGGCAAAATTTGTCTCATTCCAAGTCCTGCTGGCTGAAAAGTAACTAAAATAGGTACATGTATTATAAAGGATTATCCAATTCAAACTAGCTTAAAGCCCAACTTTAGTTTTGGGGATTTTTTTGTTATTTGAAAGCTTTATGCCCCAAAGTCATAACCCTGCAATAATAGATTCTGAATGTCTTTAGTTTTTTTTTATTAGTTAATGAAATATCTCGAGGAGACTCCCGAGATTTTCGACTATATTTTACACTATAGCATCCAAAGGGTTAACAAGGCTTTAAGGTTACATGTGTTATACCTCATCTAAAAGAGCAGACTCTGCTCTTTCAGATGAGGTATAACTCATATAACCTTCTTTTTGTCTTTAGGTTTTTTTTATTAATTAATGAAAAATCTCGGGGGGACCCCCG
>JZLH01S0236684.1:10086-21936 GCA_001188425.1 Eucidaris tribuloides | reverse complement strand
TAAATTTTGTAACGTCCACAAACGTTTTGTAAACGTCCTATATCAAACGTTCTGTAAACGTCCTACACTAAACGTTCTATAAACGTTCTATACAAAACGTTTAATTTTGTAACGTCCAAAAACGTTTTTAAAACGTTCTAAAAAAACCTGAACTTTGACGTATATGAAGTCCAACCTAAAAACGTTTTAAAACGTTTTTAAAACGTTCATTTAGGACGAAGACGTACAGAACCTAAAAAAACGTTTTGAAAACGTTCTGAAAACGTTCTGTGTTTGCTGGGATGGGCTAGGTTGGTCAGGATTCAGGACCAGAGTCTGGTTCCAGCGTAGGTCTGCAGACAAACAAGCTTGATGTGCTGCCGGAGTACAGCCTGTGTTGGGGGAATGTTACATGTCCATAGAGCCGTAGACTTGTGTGTGAAGAGCTGCTTCCTGGCATCGTTCACTTCCATGATATATCATACATCAGCACAACAAATCAATCCAGCAGTGACATTGACTCTTCACTGACATCACTTGGCATACGTAAGAGTTCTTTGAAGGCATCCTTCACCCCTGGGAATACTTTCCATATCTCCCAGGCAGTATTCTTCTCTCCACCAGAAAATAATCGCTTGTAGAGGAAAGAACACTGGCTGGGAGATATGGAAAGTATTTCCAGAGGTGACAGATGCCTTCGAAGAACTCTCACGTATGCCTAGCGATTTTAGTGAAGAGTCATCGTCACTGCTGGAGCGGCCAATAGCACTCTGTGAGGGTATGAACGATGGAGAGAGTAGTACCGAAAGCTGGATCCACTATCCATTACCCATCAGGACATATGTTGCTCGAAGAACTCTCACGTATGCCTAGCGATTTTAGTGAAGAGTCATCGTCACTGCTGGAGCGGCCAGGAGCACCCTGTGAGGGCATGAACGATGGAGAGAGTAGTACCGAAAGCTGGATCCACTATCCATTACCCATCAGGACATATGTTGCTGAAAGAAACTACAGCCAGTACAACAACATCAGTATCCACAGTGCGTATGACTACCTCTTGATCCCTTCTGCACCACATCTGCCACAAGTGAAGTCGGACACGGCAGAAGAGCACAGGACCCCATTTCAACATGTTGCATACATTTACTTGTCATCAGCGATTGGAAGAAATGTCGTATATAGTGAGAGTAACCTTAAGAGTTCTATCGTCATGCCAAAGAACTGGAAGGGATTTCTTTATGTAGAGCTAGAACAAAACTGAACTCTTCAGGATCAAGAAGGGTGGTCATACGTATTGTGGATACTGATGTTGTGGTATCGGTTGAGTGACATAAATCCTGATGAGCTTTGGATAGCATCTTCGTACTGGATCAGCTTTCATGTTCTGGTTGCCGCCCCAAACCCAAGACAATATACTACACTACCCAAACTGTCATGCCCTCACTAGCGTGTGACACTGTCTCATCTTTCGCTGGTAGAGGGAAGAATACTGCCTGGGAGATATGGAAAGTATTCCCAGAGGTGACAGATGCCTTCGAAGAACTCTTAAGTATGTTGTCAGTGAAGATGTCATTTCTGGAGGGCTTTGTTGTGCTGATGTATGACCGTACCATTAACATCATTAAAGTGAACGATACCAGGAAGCAGCTCTTTGCACACAAGTCTAGGGCTCTATGTAACATTTCCTCAATTAACGTAGGCTTGCACTCTAGCAGAACATCAAGCGGGCATGTCTGCAGGCCAATTGCTGGAACCACACTTTGGTGCTAATTCTGGACCAACCTAGCCCATCTGACTGGGGCTGGACCGAGGACACCTATGGTTGGCAGCTTCTTTGACAACCCTGCCAGAGGCATCAGAATTTTGTCACGAACTGATCAACTGCAACTGGAAGAAGGGATGTACCGGCCGCTGCAAATGCACCAAGCCTGCACCCAAGTGCACTGCATTATGTGCACGTTTGGGAGACTGTTAGATGCAATCAGACACCTTTACAAATTATCATCAATACGGACAATGTACCTATTTTATATTTACTGGCATGTACTATTGTGTCTGAGGTCACTGACTAACTAATTGGATATCTTACATTACGATTTCGTGCAAATTTCTTGAGGTCACTGACATTATGTGAAGCCCTATTTTTTTCGTCTGAAGTCTTTACCTCGCACAGACACCCTTTACAATGAACCGACGCTCTGTGGAATATGTTTTGACACTTTAATATAACAAATGCATGTTTTGCACAATATTAACAGTTTACCATTAAACCAATTAAAGCCAAATATCAATATCTTGATATTCTAAGGTCACAGACCTCTCATTGTCATAGTTCGGCCAATGCTATGTGGAAACAGTAGACAATTTTATAGCATTAATGCATAGTCATATATGATAAGTAGTTGACCATGAACTATATACTATAAATATCAATATTCTGACATTTTGAGGTCATTGACCTTTCGTCACGGTCATCAGAGGTCAAAGGTAGAAACCAGTTTCTCATTATCAACGTTCATTGGAATATGAAGAAAATTCCATTGTTGACACAAATGCATGGTTAATACATGTACATGTACATCATAATGTATCCATGTTTAGCATTTATAACAAATGACGCCAAATGTCAATATTCTGATATTTTGAGGTCATTGACCTTTCACACTCCTCAGAGGTCAAAAGTAGAAAAACCTGTTGATAATTAACAATGCTCTGTGAAATATGAAGACAATTCAATTGTAATACAAATGAGTGTTTTAGCACATCACAACGTTTATTATTACCAATATGATGCCAAACATCAATATTTGCGTAATTTAAGGTCATTGACCTCTGGAGGTTATCAGAGGTCAAAGGTAAAACCCTTTTGATAATCAACAATGCTCTGTGGAATATTAAGAGAATTCCACTGTGACATAAATGAGTGTTTTAGGACATGATAACCATATTTAGCATTAACCGATGATGCCAAATGAATATTTTGATATTTGAGGTCATTGACCTTTCACAATCCCCAGAGGTCAAAGGTAGAAGCCTCTTAATAATTGCCAATGCTCTCTGGAATATTAAGACAACTCCATTGTAACAAAAATATATGTTTAGTACATCAGAACCACGTTTATTATTACCAAAATGACGCCTAACATCAATATTTGCATAATTTAAGGTCATTGACCTCTGGAGGTCATCAGAGGTCAAATCAGACTTACCTCCCGATTCTAAAATAAAGCTTATGGCATGTATTAACACTGGTGAAAGTTTCATGCTTTAGTCAAATTTTGCACAATTGGTCTGCTTATCCGCTCTACTATCACAATGCGCATATGCCAAAACTACTTTACAACTTAACAATAATTCTCACTTGGAATAATGTCTTAACCATGATTACCACCCTGTGAGTAGGAATTGTCTTTTCTTCATCGTCTTCTTCTTCTTCTTCATCTTCTTCTTCTGCCCAACATTCTGACATGGAACCGACCGGGCAAGTCTCCGGCGTGAATCCTCAGCCATCTCATCGTATCTTTACTTAAATCTCGTCAGGTTTTCATCCTGCTCGAGTAACACTTTCAGGAAGGTCCTCAGGCCGTGTCTTTACTTTATCGCACCCTCGGGATATACCTTGCATTTAATCGTTCTATCTTCAAGGCGTTCAGGACGAGACTACTGCAGAAGGTTTGACATCATTAATTTTTCAGATTGCAAGTAGACAAGCCTCAATATAATATTGATAACTAGTCCTTATTTCAGTTCATTCATCAGCTATCAAATCCATTTATCACCGGGGTGTGCATTCCCTCACGAGTATCTTCTTTCCCCTTACCTATCGAGGTTCTCCTGCATGTATCTCCTAAACCGGGATCTCTGCCTCTCCCCCTCGTTTTTCTCCCACCGTTAAAAAACCATGAATAAGTGTACACTGTAGAAAAACTGAGATCTTTAACTTTTTCTTTCTTAACAGCGCGCATTTGCCCGTATATTTTTGCACAATGATAAAACAGAGGTCACGTTAAATTGTCACTCTAAATTTCTGTAGAACAACGCATTGCCAGTAAGTCACGGAATTCTCCACACACTAGTGTCGATACATTCATTTATCATTTTCTAGAAATCGAACAGTGAAAATTTTAGCAAATTTTGTAAAGTCATTGAAGAGATATGATTTTTTCAAAGATTTCAATCAATTTGTATGCCGCCGTCTGCTTAAGTTTTGTGACGTTACAACAAATCTCCATTGACTTTATACAGGAATTTTCACAAAATGTTAATTTTTCATAAAAACTGAAATTTACACTTCTTGTTCCTAAGGAGCATGGGAGATAAGACGAATCTGCATGCATAATAATGATGATGATACTACTACTACTACTACTACTACTACTACTAGTAGTAATAACAATAATAATAATAATAATCATAATCATAATAATAATAATAATAATAATAATAATAATAATAATAATAACAATAATAATCATAATAATAATAATAATAATAATAATTTTGCCTTCGGGTATTTAACTAAAAAAAAAAAAAAATAATAATCATCATCATAAAAATCATAATAATCATAATAATAATAATAATAATAATAATAATAATCATAATAATAATAATAATAATAATAATCATAGTAATAATCATAATAATAATGATAATAATCATAATAATAATCATAATAATAATCATAATAATAATAATGATAATGATGATAATAATAATGCAATATACATACATACATACATACATACACACATACATACATACTACATCCATGCATTTATATTCTATACAAATATATTCACATGCGCATTACAATTATTCTTAACAAACAAAATATAAAGACTACAAATAAAATAAAGGAAACAATCATGGACCAAAAACAGAAACAAAGAATAATCAAAAAGCCTGGTACACTCATCACAACACCCAGCTCCACCTGGGTGAGACCCTGTAGCCTCTTGCCTCTCTGTTCACTGACAATTTAAGGGACACGCCTAGTCGGCACACAACTCACAGGAACTCTGACATTATGATCCACTTAGGTAGCCAATGAGAGTAATGGGTGGTTACCAACAAATTATGTTACTTATTATTACATAAGATTTTAAATCATATATACAGTTAGTATAAAATATGAGTTACATCCATTAAAGAGTATTACTCTGCCATGACAGTCTTGAATAAAAATGTTTTAATGTGTCTTTTAAACGTTTCAACGGACTGCGGTTTACGCAAACCAAGAGGAAGATTTCAGGTAAAATAACTCTTTGTAAGCCTCAAAATGGAAATTTCTGATATCGATGTGGAACAACTCAATATATAGGTTAAATTAGCACCTCAGTGATGCTTCATCGAAACAAAATAATTGATTTACATCAGCTATATACAAACAGACAATTTGAGCAATGACTGTTCATCTCTCTACTTCATATTTCCATTGTTACTTCTAGTTCAATGGGCAATGGTTATAGCATGTACTATTGGGTAAAAACAATTCAAGCTCTAATAACAAAATATGGGACATCTTCGCCCACCTTTACGTCCAATTAGTCCCCTTAAATGGAAGGCATAACATCATAAATGAGGCTATACCAACATGTCGTAATCGATGCTCATAGATTCGAATCGGAATCCAAGGAACATGGGTCTGTTTTCCTTCGCGGAATAAATGTTAATCGAATTGCTGTGCAGTTCGAAGCCCCTTCAATACGGTAGTTATGTGCGCCAGAGGGCGTTTGATGCAACACGGAAGATAAGCCAAATTTAGGCCCGTACTTTTCTCTTTCAGCTCTTGTAAACAATTCTCTCCCGATGCTTCTCTGGACGTAGGTTCGAATAACAAGTGACGTTAAATATTGTCACTTAAAGAGCTCCAACGTATATACGTGACGTTCACAAATGGCTCATACAAAATTCTTCTTCTGTACTTGGGTTTTTTTTTCTTCTCCGTATGAACTTAAAGTGCAGCGTACGTTTGGTTACGATCCTTCCAGTTTAAATATCAAGCTTTTGATACGGACCCGTGTCTATACATTCTGCGTGGTAAATACCCACTTACGCATAATGTTATACTGATGGTTAACAATTTTTCAATAGCGTGTTCCATTTATTACTAATATTTATTTTAGAAAGCCCATTGCTGGAAATTTTATTGATTGGAACGCATTTGGGTTTATTTCAACATTTCAATATTGAAATTTAACAAAGTCTCTTAAATGCAAATTATTTGTAACATTTTATACAACATGATCTGTACATTTTGCCATACAAACAAATACATACAAATTTACTTTACGTAATATATCCTTGAATTAATAGGGGAAACGAGAAAGGCCCGTATCATAAGCGGAGATTGATAGAGTCTTAATTGATTGTTAGATTAAACGATGGTGTTTAAGTAGAAAATAGAGAAAATAGATTGAAAGGGGGCCAATAACGTAAAAATGGAAGAAAATATATGTGACTGCTTGTTTGTGTATGCGTATATGTGGATTTATGTGCGTGTGTGTGTGTGCGTGCGTGTGTATGTGTGTGTGTGTGTGTATGTGTGTGTGTGTGTGTGTGTGTGTATGTGTGTGTGTGTGTGTGTATGTGTGTGTGTGTGTGTGTGCGTGCGTCTATACACGGGTGGATAGATAGGAGACTAGGTTTTGTATTCTAAATAATGTTGCTCTGAGTTTGTTGAATGTGTGTCCACAAAAATAATATTAAAAAAATAATAATAAAGAGCATACGAAACACAGGTTATTGGAATGTTTTACGTCATCAGTATTAGACAACTTGTTTGTTTGTTTGTTTGTTTGGGAAGATTATTTTCTGCATTTGTTCATGATTTCATAAACATACATTTATAAATTGATAAATTACAGTAACAAACGCACGTGAAAATCATTTCACATGCATGTAAACATGAAACGCGAATACATTTCATAATTGACTGTAGCTTAAATGTAACAATGTATACGGTCTTTTTTGTTACACTTACAATCACAATTGTATATGAATACAATAATATAGTAACAAGATAATAAATCTTAAGGTGATAAAGATTTCAACATTTAATTAAATGTGATTTTGGAATATAATACACTTAATTACAATAATAAGTCGCCTGGGGGGGGGGGATGCAAATTCAGACACAATATTGGACTGGGTTTTATTAGTTTATATGATTGGGGGACTAAATGTAGAAGGACCAAGTATCATAAGCAGAGGTTGATTAGATAGCGGTCACATAGTGATGACGCGCTACATGGATATATTATACTCGGGTTTCTAGAGTGGATGTCACAACTCAAGTGATCAGATTGGAAACCCCCATTGATATCAATATTCATTTTATATTAAAAGTTCATCGGCAAATCGTTGTTAGAGGAATATAGTGTACTAAACATAATGATAGAGAAATCTACAAGAAATTTGGGAAATTACACTTTCCCTTCTTCATGTGAAGGCACAGTTCTCCGTATTTCAGAAGCTTGAGCACCTTTTTAGCTTTTAACATGCCAGAGGATTTGAACCTCTATGGACTTTATGTGTATTATTTGGTGCAGACCTTCGACTTCGGCACGTGAAGAGTTCATTAAAACTTATCTAAGAAGGGGAAGGTTCCTTTCTATTTTCCATTACCCCCCGAAACAGACTCCATACGTCGTTTGCTGTCAGTATGGCATTATCTGCCTGAATACCTGTAAATTTGTGAGGAAAAGGTCAATTTCTCTTCGCTTCGCGCACTTTCAACGACCGTCTGCCCAATTCGCACATTTAAGTGTTGAGCGGAATCGTATGATATTCAAAAAAGATTCACTACATTATACGGTTAAGTTAAGTGGTTTCAGTGAACAATGTTCCAAACATGTTTAAAGTTCAAGACATCTCTTGCATATCTATCTATCTATCTATCTATCTATCTATCTATCTATCTATCTATCTATCTATCTATCTATCTATCTATCTATCTTCTTTATCTATCATTCCTGAATTACAAATGTGTATCTGCTGACTTATGTTCGATTTGGCACTTAACAGAGCAGTTAACATAGGAGTGATTAATATGCAAATTATTACGGAATAAAAATGTTATTCGACAGTGAACAAATATGAAGAAAAAGAAAGATAAGAAATTTACTGCAACATGTGGTTATTGCTCAAAAGATGTTTCAACGATGCAGATGTACAACGAATTATGACACGAAACGTACATTTATATTTTCATTTTATTCAAATTCTGTTTTTTGGTTTTGTTTCCAATGCCCTAAAGATAAGACAAAAATGTATTTACAAAATCATGTACAAAAAGATCGTATACAAAAAGAAAGTGTCTGTAGTTTGGCATAATGTGTAGAACTTTAATTCGGACCATTAAGCAAACTCAATACTTAACGATTAATGTATTTTATCTGTTTCATTTTGAAACCAAAATAGCATACCTAATAATAATTTCAGTGCATTACGCATTTTTTGTCTTTACGAAACTAAATTCAGCAATTACGTTATAAGATAATTCACGATGATTTCATTTATTTTTTTTCTCAAAATTTAGAGTAAGCATAGATGATAATTAGTACTGATTTTTATTTCATTTGTTTGTTATTTATTTATGTTAGCATATCATATCAATTATACAAATGCTTACCCACTATAAATAAGTGAAAAGGGGAGAGGTATGGTACATGGAAAATGATGAAACTGCTAGAATCCAAGCTTGTAGAGTGCAGAATAAATTGGAAAAACAAAATAATAATGTACTTGTTCGTTATTCGATATGGGGGGGGGGGGGGTATACTGTACGGACCCCCCCCCAACAGAAGAATAAAAAATACCACAACAAAGACAACGGTAAAGTCAAGACAGGCTTGCACACTTTGGCTTCAATCATTAAAGTTTGCTCCCAATATGTCGCCCAACAAAAAAAATCTTAAAACTTGTTTTATTTTTTTTTATTTATGTAGATAATAATTATAATGGGCTTTTTACGACAAAATGTCCGTGTGTGTGTATGCCACACAATGCTTAGTGGCCATTAAATTGCAACAGTAGGGGCTAATTGGATCAGACGGTATGCAACAGTATGCGACATTCGTTCTGTAACAGCCATCTAGCTACATGTACAAGCCCGATGCCATGACTACATGCTAAGCCGTCCATTTTCCATCAACATAACATAGCCTTACTGTACCTGTATGCGCCAAAACCCTGCCTTATGAAAACTTTGACATTACAACGAGATTTGGATGTAATGTGGTAACGATCGTATAACTTTTTTCCATTTAAGCCAGTCTAGTTTGGGATCTTTTTTAATTTGAAAGTTTTGCCAAAGGCATATGATCACACCATAACAAGATCTGGAATATCTTTTTTTTTTTATTTAATGACAGTGAAAAATCTCGGGGGTGGGTGGCGGGGGACCCGAGATTACGGAGAACCCCCGCAGATTATGGACTCTGGATACTTTCTGATGAGGATATAACTCGGATAACCTTGACACCTTATTAGACCTTGGCAGCTATACTATAGTCAAAATTTTGGAGGTACCCCGTAATCTGGGCGTCACCCCCCACCTCCGCAGATTTTTCATTAATAACTGAAAAAACCCGAAAGATATCAATTCGCTTATTCGTGTGATATGACTTTCAGCATAAAGCTTTTCAATAAAAAAAATGCCCAAACTAATTCGCGCTTTAAAAATGTGAGTTACATGATTTCCTCATTGACTACTGAGTCTATTGATAAGGTCTAAGAAATTCAAGAATGAAGGCCTTGAAAAAATTACAGGATCCAAATGTCATAAGTGACCTTTCACTAAAAAACCATTGAGAGACCATCCAAAAAAATAATTTAAGGAATACTGCGGTTATTTTTGGCTGAATCGTAATTGGTAGTTTGTCTCGAGCAAAATCTCGTTTGGGTTGCTATGACAATTGGTTAAAATCCTAGCTTTGGTTTATTTTTTTAAGTCAATTGAAGCAGCATGCGTTCAATAGACCGAAGCGCTCCGGCCTTAGTATCGAAAACGAGCCGAATCGATGCTAGGCCGGGCCTTTCATGCCTATTGGTCTAGGTTCCACCAGAACAACATTTACAAGTGCCCCCCCCCCCCACCTCCGGCCCCGGTTGGCGGTGACTGCCATGGGCTGGCTGTATGTAGGCTATGTCTTCAGCGTCGTGCTCATCAGGCTTATCGGCCATGCATCCGGTCGGCCACTTTCAGTTATCGTCTGAATTGTAATTTGTGGCTAATTTCAAGAGCACCTGAGCACTGAACAATGAATGTCAAAATCATATTGCTTTTGAATAAGCTACTGCATCTCATTTGGTATGGATGCTGAGGCCATATAGCTCTAGCAGCTGAGTTACCATTATTGAGGGTCCTGACCGGCTTGTCCACCGGCACCGCCCGGCTGGCGGGGATGAGCCTCCTGACCAACAAACGCCACGTACTGGAGCTTGGGATCGCGGCTTGGGCGAAGTTTTCGGATCGGGGAATTTTTCTGACTTAAACCGCTTGCTGCTTGGGTTTGTGTCTCTGATTCGGCGCGTTTACCTTCTTTTTCTTCGGTTACACCGTTTCCGTGAGCTCTTTATGAGTCGAGTTCTTTCGCAAGCTTCGCGGTGCGTTTATCTTCGTTTTGGCAACAAGGTTTTTTTCGCACCCTGAACGGACCCGTAACCGTTTATGTCCTTGCTACTTTCAACGCTGCCGCGATATTGGTAGCCATACACGGCCGATCAAACTCACCGCGACAGTTAACATGAGCAACGACTTCAATTTCAGCCTCATTTTGCTAGGGTAACTCGAACCAACTTCACGAAAAGATGTACAGCACTTGGCAGAAATAGGGCACAATGGCGCAACTTGGGACAGGACAGAGTGTAAGCTATAATCACAAAACACGAGGTTGCTTTGTACTCCGCGGTTTTCAGGAGGACGCGTCACGTTCACGAGCAATTACGTTGAATAACATGCCCTGCGCTGGACGTGGTTTGCAGAGTAGAGGCATTGCAATAAACCATGGAGGTAGACTTATACCTCATCAATAACATAACACACCTCCATTTCCTCCATCCTACACGTAGTAAAAGTTATGTTAGTCTGAGCGTCCGGTCTAACTCTCGCCCATTCCGATTCTGATATTCATTCTTAGTAGAGGTTACGCGGCAAAATTCGGAACAAATCACGACGTATAATAAGTGGACAATTTATACAATCCTAATAATTGTGTCGAATCTGCTATCTATTATGTCTTCCTTAGTACGATTGGTCTATATTTGGTCTACTTTGGTTTCGATTTAAGACTATAACAGCGGCGGAGGACGATGAAGTTCTGTCAATTTATGTCACTCGTACTTTCAAACAGGCGTGTAATATGCGTGGAAGTAGTCACAGAATAATGATGAGGATTCGAGAGCAGAGCTGAAGCAGGAGTCAATAAAAGTACAGCAAGAACAACGTATTATGATCTCAATTATCATCATCATATCATTATCATCACATTATCTTATAGATTATCATCATATCCCATCACCATCAGATTCGTCGTACTGTCATCTCTCATCATCATCACCATCACCAGTCCTCCACCACCCATCATCACTCATCACATTCATCAGTCACCAGTCATCACAATATTATTTTCGTCATACCTCAAGTCCAGCGGCGCCTCCTCCCTCCTCTCCTCCTCCTCCTCTGCCCTCCTCTCCCTCCTTTCTCCTCCTCTCTCCTCTCCTCCTTCATCACCCCAACCACCTCCTCCTCTCCTGCTCCGGATCCTCTCTCTCCTCTCATCATCATCATGCCATCATCATCATCCTCCGGCTCCAGATCCTCATCACCACCACCACACACCAACATGCCATCATCATCACAATACC